>JNFV01000004.1:0-144580 GCA_002564235.1 Saccharomycopsis fodiens
ATTACTAAAATTTAAAAAGTTCGTATACTGTAGCAATTCCAGAATATAAGTAGCGCTTGCATGACGTTGACGCGGCCCCTACTGCGGTTCATCAACTGGCTCATGATACCATTTGAGCAGTGTACATTAAGGACTGGCTGTGTCCGTTGAAGTCCAAAGTCATGTTGCCCTTTCAATACTCAAACCAATCAGATAGATACGTTCTTCAACTGCTTCCACATTGACAAACAAAAAAAACAATCCATTTGCAAGTGCATGAAACTCCATACTCGGCGATTCAGGCAGGCTATTCGGCCACAGCTTAATTGAAATGTTCGCCCGAGCTCATAGCGTGTAAAGAATAGGCTTCTGCGACTTGGACTTAAAAGCACTTGGTTCTAACACAACTTGCTTGTCAAATATTCTTCCCCGTTGCACCACGTAGTGGAACCTAATCTCTTCAAGCTTGGTGCAACCATCCACAGAGAGCCCGATGAAGCTGGCATGACCACCAAGTGCCTCTCTGAATGATTCTGCATGGTATAATGTCAATCTCGGAGTGATACCATTACTGGCCAATAATTCCTTAATGTCTAGGTTGAGCTCAGTACCCGAAGAGTTGAGAAAATGCAAGCGCACTGCTTTCATGTAGTCGCGTGCCATCTGAGCTTCAAGAATCTCCATTTTCTCTCCTTTTTTCAACGTTGATCTTCCATTATCACTGGACTTAATGGTATAGTGGGTTGGGTGAAAAAAGTCACGGGCGTGCTTTGCCGTCTCCTTTTTCCATAACTGTCGGTCGAGAGCGGTGCTCCACAAACCTTCAAGATGGGAGCCCACGTTGTATTTCGCGCTCTGAACATTCTTTGAAGCAAGAAAAGCTTTTTCTGAACTCTCGGAGCTCCCCCAGATACCATGCACCTTCCATGAGCCATTGTCAAGAATATACGCCTTCACAAAGCTGTACCCTTCGTGGTCCCAGCCTGTATTGCGTTCAATTGTGTATTTTGGGGTGTACAGTGTCGAAGCTTTAACGACTTCCTCCAAGCTCGCTAGCCTTTCGCACGAATATTTGAGCTGCATCAAAAATCGTCTGAGGTGCAGATTGCTTCTGTGAAATTCACGCACGGCAGCGCCAACGGGAATGTGGGGGCCGGGAAAGCGTAAGACCATGTCTGAGCAAAACTGCAATTCCATAACCTGCCCAAAATCATCAGTGGGAATCAAATACTGCGGTAGGGGCTTTTCCCAAGGGGGAGTTTCATGCAGTGGGCGTCCCAATACTCTCTGACTCTCTCAACTTTAGCAACTAGCTCATTGATGGTAGCGGGAGACTCTCTCGTGGGTTTGAGCATCCCAGGCGTAACGGCTTCCTCTGACAAAACCCCTTCTTGGAGCGGACTAGCGGCCGATGCATCTGCTGTCAACACCGGTGCGGAACAGACCAATGTTGAAGATAGCGCCGCCTTTTGAGGTACTTCTGAGGCAACCACTTGCTTTGGATGCTTTTGCTGCTGCTGTTCAAGCTGCGTCTGCTGAAGCTGCTGCTGTTGAAGTAGATGTAGATGTTGGATATATTGCTGCTGTTGCTGTTGCACAAGCCTTTCGCTCTCTCTGAGCCGCTTCTGTTTCACAAACTCCCTCTCAAATAAAAATGCTGCCACCACTAGCGCCGGGTTCTGACGTAGAAACTGTAAAAGAGCCACAGCGGGCAGAAACAATGTCGCTACTTCTATCCCAGCTGGGCTCTCGTCGGGCAGAGTTCTGGACAATAGTGCTGCTGCATGTGGGTAGATACAGCTGAAGTAAATCATGCTGAGTGCAGGCGCCACATATGATTCTATGACGCTGGAAATCTCAAAGTTGATCCGGTTTTCAATAAGCCAGTCAACGTTGCTCTTGTAAACCCAAAGCACCAATATTGCTTTGATGCCCTTGCGCCGGTTTCGGTACCACGCCATTTCATGTCGATTCAAAGCAAAGTAAAATAAAAACCCCGTTGTAAAAGCAGCTGTTAGACTGTCAATAAAGCGTGAGACTTCTGCCATTGCGGAGAGGATTGGAATGGATGTTGTGAGCGGAAGCTGGTGTGGTCAGAAAGGCGTAGCGCGAGTGTTGTGCCAGATGAAGTGGCAGTATTTCTTATTATTGGTAGCTTCTAAGATCAAGACTATTGAAGCCAACCACTATGTTTGTCTGCTCCTCAGGCTCAGAGCTCTTTTGCCTCCGTCGTTGTGTGAATGTTGTTTGAAATAATTATTTTAGAAAACTGATTTCGCCACTCTCCTGCGGGGTGGCAGAGGGACGAATCTGCATGTGGCCGGCAGATCGCATTAACGCACAGCGGCTTTCCAAACGCGCACACACTTGGACGATCGCAGGAGACCACAAAATCTAAGACTAATATATACTTGAAGGAGGTTCAGTAAAAACCCGCTAATCTCCCAAGAAAAGCTTGAAAAGTTCAGCTTATTCATCAAATCTATATAAAGAAAGGTAAAAAATACTCGAGTGGCAAAGCGATGGAGCCGAGCTCGAACTAGCCGAGCTCGAACTAGCCGAGGTCGAACTAGCCGAGGCCGAAGAAGCCGAGGGGTAATCCATTAGAATGTTCGAGAAGTAATCAAGTATTAGGAGAAGTTTATCATAAAGACATAATGATTTTACAAATATCTGATTTCAGTTAGAACTTCGACTGTTGCCTCATTATCTTACACCTGTCCCTCGACCGGATTCGTGCCATTTGTCCTCTTTTCCCTGATTAAACGTTAATATATAAGTCAGGCTTCCCTGGCTCTGCTTGGAAGGTCAGCAGTTTTTTACGAAACAATCTTCAAGTATATTTCAAAGGCGCGGATCCCTAAGGGATCCGTGACGCTGAATTCATGTTCCAAATAAGTAACAGAAGAAAGATAAAAGAGGAGAGAGAACCGAGTCAATGTTTGAATAAAGATTAAAACGGCATACATCAGACAAATAATATGCAACGTGTAGAGGAAGTGAAAAGAAAAAAAGCAATGCAATATACTCTACATCTAAACATTTTGGCAGGGTGCTCGCGCAGCTAGGCGGGAGCCCTGCAGGTCTGGAGCTAGTCTGGGGAAATGAACTCGTTGCCAAGCTCATTGATGTGCAACTGCTTTGAGATCTCAACGCTCAACATCAAGCCGCTGGTAATATCAAGCAACTCAACAACTCTGCTCACCAAGAAGCGCTCTGGGTTAGCGTCGCTGAGAAGGACCGCCAACTCGTGCGCTCTGTTCAAGGAGTGCTCGTTGAGCTCCGCCTCGCTGGTGACAACGCCGTCTCTCACAAGCTCCAACGAAATTTCTAAGACTCTCATGTGGTATGTGAACCGATTCATGTCTTCGATCTCGTTGTTGGTCATGGTGTCGTAGTCAATGATGATAGAAACTTGGCGGGCAAGGTCCATTAAATCCGGAGTAGGCAATGTGAAAGGGTCGAGCACGCCCTCGGTCTTCAAGGCCACGACAAACTTTGCATAGAAGTCGATCCACTGTCTGGCAGCACGCCCAAGTGGGATATTGGTTCCAGTCGCCACTAAGAAGTGAGCCAAAACCGAAAGTTTCTTCAAGCCGACAAGAGACTCCGGCGCCTTCAACTCGGCGTCGGCAGCCTCAATCAACGCCTCATACAACGGCAACATTCTCTCCGCCATACGCAAAACGTTGAGAGTCTCTTTGCTTGGTATGGTGTATGGTGGCTGGTACGTGGTAATGATGTACCCGGTCTCAGTACTGAGGAGTTTATGTAACCTGAACGACTCGGCATTCCAGACGTGGTCCACCGGGTTCACCTCCTCGAGAAAGAAGTCAATCAGTACAACAATCTGGTTTACTCTAACACCGCTCTGCTCATCTAAGTCGATTGGCTTGCTAAGGATTTTCTGAAAACGGGTCTTGAGTGCCGGTAACGCGGCTGTCAACGAGGCGGCAAGCAGGTCAGTCTCCTTGGTGTTTGGGCCATGCATCTTGTCAAGAATAACCCACACCGTATTGATGGCCTTCAACGTATGGTGGCGGCTCATGCTGCTCTTCATTCGTGCAAACGGGTCTCTGTGGGATGTCATGCCTTGAACTGTGCAACGAGACTCTTGTGAGTTACTTGACTGTCAAGTAGATCTGTGCGATGCACCACTGCAGCGCTGTGCATGCACTCCGGGGGAAATTCAAGGAAGCAGCGTAGAAGCGGGCTGGGCAGGCGCAATAGTAGCTACTAAGATAATCCTAGCTGCCAAAAGTGCAAAAGTAATGATTTTACTTTTACCTGAACCTGAAAATTGTTCTCCTTTTGTTCCTCCTTTTACATATGTTGTTACATGGTAGTAACCGCCTCATGCTAAGCACTGTAGCATGAAGAGTTCGCCGTGCCAGTGAGCCGGCCCTGGTAGGGTGCTAGACGTAGCACGCTCAGATCTCGCACTGTTGGTGGAAATAGTAGTGCGCCAACACTGACACCGCAAACAGAGATATGTGCCATAACGTGCGGACGTAAACTTTACATGTTCAGCAGCATCTTAGCTCAGGCCAAGATTATTCAGAGTTATGAAATTCTCTCCAATGCTCGTGCTTGCTGGGCACTGCTTCTTGGCTCCGCTCCGCTCACACGATGCACTCGCTTCATATTACCCGCGCATCGTGCCCAATCTGGAGATGGCTACTTCCCTGCGAACCAAAACCCCCCTAACTCCGAGGAAACTCATACTGGCAGAAATTCCCAAACTTATCATTCAATGAACGTTTAGTGGCTTTCAGCTTCATCTCAAGCCAGCGGTGGCGTCGCTGAATGTTGCCGAAATTTCCGGGAGTCATGCCTTATCAAGGCTCATGGCCGCATTCAGGTGTGTGTCGCGCGATACTGCAGTCCCCATCTTGATGTCTCTTCAATTCTTTCCGAGACGCTCCAACCCTGCAAATCTAACTTACTCACAAGCTGTATGACATATCCGTGCCGCGTCATCCAGCAATCTCGGATTCGCGGGATGCCGGAGATACCACGCGGGACAACGCACGTCACGGACAGTCCCGGAATTAATTGCGTGATATACAGACGATAAGATTAGGTTCATACGATCTGTGATCTACCTCTTTATTGGACTATTGATCAGAATGCTCACTGGATTCGGTAACGGGCGTGCTATCACGCCGAAATCGGAACATGAGCAGCCGTTCGGGTACCAGGATTTGAATGTCGCGCAACAAATTGGCCAGGAGGAGACCTTACGAAAATAATTTTTTGCCATTCTTGAAACTTGCTTGATGTTGTCGCGGCTCTCCATGATGATCTTATGCGGTGCATGTAATGCATTGCGGTTATTGTTCAATCTTTGTTGATGCCCTTGGCATTCAACTTGAAAGCTCCGACACTTCCTTCGGCAGACAAAGAGCCCTGATCATGCAAGGCTTTGACGATCTCCCTAGTTGAGACATTTTCATTTCACGATGCACTCTGCTTAGCAAGATCCCTGTTTTGATCCACGATTACTTGACCCGAACTATGACCAATATGGCGAGAGATCAGTCAATCAAACCTCAAAGCGGCAGGTCCATTGCACCTTCTCGGCGAGCAGCAACCAAATCGGTACCAAGTTCAGTGCCGGCAACTACTCTTAGAGCTTGATACATTGCCTCAAAGCACGTTCGAATCATTTTAGAGTGACTATAGCGATAGATTTGACTTGAACCTCCGGGGGCGCAACCTGGAAATGGCATCGTGTTCAGACTATAAATAGCTCACTGCTTGCTTCGTTTGAGCACCTTGTTCACCAATGCATCTTTTACTCGTGGTTCTCGTGCTCTTCATGCTTTCTGCTGTTAGAGCAGCTCCCGGAACTGGGTCTCTTCTTGCGCGCGCGTTACCAATCCCTCCATCGCAAGATCCGTTCTACACCCCGGATTCGGGCTTCGGGTCTCAACCAAACGGCGCTATTTTGAGACAGAGAAATATGACTAGTGCGTATGGCTTCCTCATTCTCAAGGAGCAGATCAAGGACGTCTATCAGTATCTTGTGAGATCCGAAGACAGCTTTGGAAACCCCAACGCCATTGTCACTACTTTATTTGTTCCGGTCAACGCTGATCCTACGAAGTTGGTTTCCTACCAGCCTGCTGAAGACGCAGCATACGTCAACTGTGCTCCATCGTACACATTCCAGTTAGGCAGTGACATTGGAAGTGTTGCCTCCCAGGCCGAGCAGTTGTTGGCGCAGGCGCCTTTGAACGACGGCTACTACGTTGTTGTGCCGGACTACGAGGGGCCCAAGTCCGTTTTTGCCGGCGGCATTCAAGCTGGTCATGCCACTTTAGACTCTATCCGAGCGGTCTTGAGCACTACCAACGCCACGGGTTTGTCGGTTGAGAAGACCAAGGTCCAAGCATGGGGCTACTCTGGTGGCACACTTGCCACGGGCTGGGCTGCTGGGTTGCAACCAACTTATGCTCCAGAAATCCAATTCATCGGTGCAGCAATGGGCGGAATCCTTGCCAACGTTACTCATGTCGCCGCCAGTAACTTGGGAACTTTGCAAGCCGGGCTTGTGTTTGCGGGCATCAATGGATTGGCCAATGAATACCCAGATTTCAAAAAGTACATTGATGACAACATCTACCCTGATCAAAAAAGCCTTTTTGAGGTTCCTCTCAAAGAGTGTCTTTTGCCAACTGTTGCGGCGTTTGTGTTTAAGGGCTTGGACGAGTTTGTTTCGGCCGGTAATGGCGCTTTCCTGGTTCCAGCAATGAGAGACACTATGATTGCGCAGAACTTGGTTGCTCATCCACAGTACGTGCCAAAAGCCGACCTATTTTTGTACAACACGCTCTTCGATGAGATTGTCCCGGCAGCAGACGCGGATCTCTACTACCAGAACTTATGCGAAGGCGGCGCCAAGGTGATTTACTCTCAAGATCTTATTGGCGACCACGTTAGCGAGGCTATTTTGGGAGCCGGTGCGGCTTACACATTCATCAAGGACACTTTCAATGGCGCCGTCACTAACTCGTGCGTGAAGCAAACCCGTGTTTCTAACCTCCTCAGTCCAGAAGGACTTGCAGGGTTTGGCGAGATTGTTGCAGACGCTTTACTTACGCTTTTGGGAAAGCCAGTTGGGCCGTACGACGGGGTCTTTTGAACTTGATGGCAAATTCAAGTAGATGCTCTTTCTTGTTCTCCTTGCGAAATATATTATATGAGTCTAGTTGTAGCTCAATTGTTATCGAAGCAACTTAGCTCACAGCATGTATCTCGTCTTGCTGCTCAAAGGGCGGTGAGCTTTTGAAACAGATCAGAGCGAGCTTCACTAGTAGGTACATTAACGAAATTGCTATTAGCCTCTCGGTGGTATTCGTAATCTTGCTAGTGGTGGCCGCTACCAAGTCAGTATAGCGTGAAGCGGTTCCTACCCTTTTTGAATGCCTATCATAGCCTCAACTGAAGAGGATCAACTAGCAGCTTTGCCCAGCTTGTAAAACTCGTATGCGTGAATCTAGTAGCCGGCATAGCTTGATTGCTTTCCAGCTGTTGTATTCTGTATCTGTTGAATTCCAGTGCAACATAAGTGAGTGTCTTGGCAATTCATCATTTGAGAATTTCAGGCTGGCCAAGGTCATGCTCATTTGCAAATGCTGTGACCAAAATTATGCGCATTACTCTTTACTATTGTTCTAGATCTAGACTCAACTTTTTTGGGCTGCTAAGGAGGCGGGCTGAAATGCCCTGTGGAAGTTCTCAATAGGGACATCACTACGCAAATCCACCTGAAAGCTCGTTCCAGAAACATGACTGTGCTTTCGTCCGTTGTGACAACGAACGTCCAAAAGCGCTGATAGTTGGCACTCATTGTCTAACCCAATTTGAACGCATCAGTTTCATGGTTCTTGGGATACTTTTGTATGAAATTTGAGTTTTCCAGTTCCATAGCTCATCGTGAAACATACGCGATGTGGTCCCTTTCGGACTATCAACTCAATCATTACTGCACACGCGCAAAGCAAAGTCTGTTGTACTCCAATTCTTTGATTGGTTTGAAAGAGGTGTTTCTGGAAATATTGCCCAAACGATAATCGTACAAAGCGTGATAGGTGCTACGCTTTCGCGAAACAGACCGATTTAGCTTATGTATTCAGCACTTGCGCTAGCGAAACCGTCTGCGCTAGTCTGGTTCGAAACAATAAGAGTATCCGGCTGATAGACATGAAATTTGACTTTTTCAGGAAGGTGCTCTTGGTTATTTATAATCTATATGATCATTGCTAGTTGGGGCCCCGTTTGTACATTCGATGCAGGTTCACGCACGCTGACTGCTTGTTCTAGAAAGCTGGTGGAATTTGGGGACATCGGCGGAGACGGGTGCATTTATTAGTGTGTCGGTCGATTTATCAATTCCTACAAAGAAGCACCTTTTTTCCAGCCTCGATGGCGTATCGCATTCACGGTGCCAACTTTTTCTCAATGATACAAACCTTGATTTCAGTATGTTCCCAAAATATCACCCAAACCTCGAGATCTCACCGTGCCGCGTGCATACGTCCCAAAACAGGGATTATCGAGCGCGAAAGGCTTACACCTACTTGCCTAACGTTGACAGTAGCAACCGCAGATGTTGGTGCATGACCGTCGGGATTCTAGTTCTTTTTTCCGGAAAGGAGTTTTACTGCAAACTTTATTTTGACGCGCGTCAGGGGCAGGACCCCAATATACGTGATCCGTGGATAGCAACTCAATTCGTCCTGCGCCGGCCCTGCATAATAAATTTCATCTGGGTCTCCCTTAGCACGGAATATGCCAAATAGCATTGCCATAAATTTCTGATAGTGAAAGCAATATGGTCGGCCTCCAATGAAGTGGGTGTATTCACTCGGGATTAACTTTCTCTTTGTGCCTCACAACGTTATGTCTCAACCTTTGTCTCCCGTTCCACTTGGGTAAGTAAATTACAGTGCCGAGAATCAGGCTGCATAAGTGTCGAGCCCCGGTTAAGTGGCCATTTGTGTGTCGTTCCATATGCCACACGCTTAACCGGTTGGCGGGATTTTTATCGTTCAGGACGTCCATGTATCAGTTCTAAAATGACACAAGTTTTGTCGCAAGGTACTGGCGCACTATACCCAGGCTGGTGTCTGGTAGGTCACTTGGCATCTTCGCTCCAATCAAAGTTTCTGCTGAACCAGTCAAGACCTCCCAGGAAATTGAAGGGCTTGGAAATTGATGCCACGACAATGCCTTGCGAGGACCCGTCGGTATACTAACCCTGGTCCCACCGCAGTGCATATGCGAGAAGCGCTAATGAATGCACGATACACGGCACCACCTGGGTTACTGGAGCTGCTTACTGCTTTCTTGTCTCGGAGCAATGAAGGCCAGAAATGGAAGTTGAATTGCAAGAAAATCGCTTGTATTGTCGTTAACTCACCAAAAACGGTAAGACTGAATTTTGAGCCAGTGGCCCGAAATGTGGGGAGCCAAATCTCAATTGGCATGTTGCAGGGTTCCCAACTCCCTCACCTTGTAAAGTTCTCAGCAACCACTGTAACTCATGGATAAATCAGTTTGAAGAGCATCATATCTTATTAAAAAGTCAATTTTGGTTATTCTTCCGGTAGAGATAAGCGCTGAATTAGAGTTGTACCGGGCTGGCGCCGGCCGAAAAGAGCAGCGTCTGCAGCTGCATACTTTTGAAGTACCCATACACTTGCAGAGAGTCGTAGAAGCAAGATGTGAAATTGCTCTTCCAAGAAATAGTATAAATTGAAGAGTAATTCTCTGTTCAAATAGGTAACTCCTTCTCTGTTCACTGCTCATCATGAGAATTTTCTTGCTCTTCTTTGCTGCGCTTCTCGCTGCGGTGCATGCTGCTCCAGGCTCCGGCTCGATTGTCGCCCGCTCATTGCCACTCCCTCCATCGAAAGACCCATTTTACACCCCAGAGGACGGCTACGAGTCAAAGCCAATTGGAACTATTTTGAAATCCAGAAAAGTGACGAATGCCTACGGAGTGCTTGTGCTCAAGGCCAAGATCAAGGACGTCTACCAGTACCTTGTGAGATCTGAGGACAGCCACGGCAACCCACTCGCCATCATGACGACCTTGTTTGTGCCATACAACGCTGACCCATCTAAGCTTGTTTCTTACCAGGTTGCTGAGGATGCCGCTTTTATTGACTGCTCGCCATCCTACACCTTCCAGTTGGGCTCCAGCGTGCTCGGGATCACCTCGCAGATCGAGATCTTGTTGGCCCAGGCGCCATTGAACGACGGCGCTTACGTCGTCATGCCAGACCACGAAGGTCCAAAGTCCACCTACATTGTCGGAAAGACCGCCGGATACGCGACCTTGAACTCCATCCGTGCTGTGTTGTCCACTGGCAACTCCACCGGTCTCCACAAGGACGCCAATGTTATCGGCTGGGGTTACTCTGGCGGGTCTTTTGCTACCGGCTGGGCCGCCGCGTTGCACCCAACCTACGCGCCTGAGGTCAAACTTATTGGCGCTGCTCTCGGCGGAGTTCTTGCCAATGTTACCCACACTGCTACCTTCAACGACGGCTTAGTCACGTCGGGCCTCATCTTTGCTGCAGTCAATGGCTTGGCCCAGGAGTTCCCTAAGCTCAAGGACTACATGGAAAAGAACATTTTTGCATCGGAGAAGGAGCAGTTTTACCGTCCACTCAAGGAATGTCTCATCCCTACCATGCTTGGCTTCCCATTCAAGGGCTTAGGAGACTTCATCGAGATTAGCACCGACGCTTACCAGATTGACTTCATCAAGGATGCGTTGGACGAGCAGAACCTCGTCGACCACACCGACCTCGTGCCTACCGCTAACATGTTTGTCTACAACACCGCGCTCGACGAGATCATTCCACACGAGGATCTTGATGTCTGGTACAATGCCTTGTGCGAGAAGGGCGCCAAGTTCACCTACCGCCAGGACATTCTCAGTGGACACGCCACCCAGGCCGTCGCTGGTGCCGGTGCCGCCTACAGCTTCATCAAGGACACTTTTGCTGGCAAGACCATCGACCTGTGCTCCAAGCACACCACGCTCAGCAACATCTTTGCGCCAGGTGGACTCAGCGGGTTTGCTGACGTGCTCTCTGACGCTTTGCTCACCCTCGCCGGCAAGCCAGTGGGTCCATACGGATTTTAAATTATTTTAGACATTTTTAGATAATATAGGCAAGGCAAGAAGCCTTACTCAAAATACCACTTTTTTATATTTTGTAGCAGAGGCTGGGGTGCCAGGGTAGCAGGGATTTTAATAATCCAAAAACCGGGAAACGCATTGGCGACGTGCAAGGCACTATTTAGTGGTGCATGTGGACATGTACATATACTGGGTATATACACTGGGTGGGTACATCCCAGAAGGGTCCTGAACCCAGGCACATACTAGTAAAGCATGGCAGTGCCGAGGTGGGACGCAGCTGGTCAGAACGCGGCATCGACTCCTCCTATTCAGAAACGGCAGCGGCACCGCCGACTCACCTCCTGCTCTACGTTTCTAATCAACCATCTTCTGACAAATACCCACAATCGGCTGCCAGTCACTTTCTTGGCTGGCTTGGCCGTCTGTCTTGGCCCGAGTTCTTGGGTCTTGCTTCTTGGCCCATACTCACGGCCCCTCTAGAAGCGCGCACTGCCCACCGTCATCCACGATCGACTAATCGCGTCACGTGCCAGATCATGGCTCGAGCATAAATAGAGATGAGATCCACCTTCTTATGTCACATATTACACGCTCCAACTAACCTCATGGCCTCCCCACTTGCCTCCAGACGACTCACGCGCGAGTACAAGGCGCTCCAGGAGACTCCTGCGCCGTTTATTGTGGCCCGCCCAAACGAAAATAACATCCTCGAATGGCACTACGTCATCCAGGGTCCGCCAGACACACAGTACGAGGGCGGCGAGTACCACGGGACTCTCACTTTCACCAGACACTACCCGTTTGAGCCGCCGGCAATTCGGATGATGACGCCATCGGGCCGGTTCGAGACGAATCTGCGCTTGTGCCTCAGCATCAGTGACTTTCACCCAGAGAGCTGGAACCCGGCTTGGAAGGTGTCCACGATTCTCACCGGGCTCTTGAGCTTTATGACTGCCGAGGACGTTGCTACGGGGGCCCTCCACGAGTCTCCACAGCTCAGAAAGAAGTTGGCGCTTTCTTCCAAGCAGTGGAACAGAGAGTCCAACGAGAAGTTTGTCCAGGTGTTTCCCGAGCTCTTGAAGCAGGAGCTGACCCTGCTGGATCCCGTCACTGCGCAGACCCCACTGTGCGGACAAGCTCCTTCTGTTCGATCATAAAGAAGTCATTTGGGTTCTCAGCGCAGCGCTGCGAGAAGAACATCTTTACAGAGTTGCTTTGCCCACTCTGCTCGCTTGCACATTGTACACAGGGCCACGTCAACAAGCATCGCCTTACACTTATTCATAGCTACACTTCCTAATATCATTTGTCACGTCATCATATTTCCAGTTCAAATAAATATCAATGTTTCCAGTCGTATCAGTGCGGTGCCAGGGATGGCTTGGCAGTATTAGCATTGCCAAGTATGTACCTGTCAACTTGGGATTTGCCTTTTCGTCAAGCGCAGGGTATCTAAACTGATAGCTCAGTACAAGCTAAACGTTGGAGTAAGAAGTCTGCTAAGGCTTCCTTAATGTTGGTTCGCGTGTGGGGTCGCCAGAGTGTCGCTTAGTGAAAGCGATGAGCTGAAAGCTGTCAGTGTGCATGAGAGCAAGTTTTCAACATGTGATATTAACAAAAACAAGACCTATAGGCGCTACTCAAAGTAGCCTGCTGAGCATAAACAGAATCAAACCCCGGTGTTTTTGGCAGGCTGCTAATGCGAGCTGTATCCCACAGCAGTTCGTACAACGATGTACGCACATCGGGCCGTGGATCCCGTACGTTAACAAGCCGTTTTTAGACAACCATCGGAGTCCCGATCCAGCTACAACATCACTAACAATAGCTATCGCTCAACAATTTACAAAACCCGCAATATATCAAAACTTTTGTAATATTTACTAGTATTATGGCTAAGCATTCCCCGTCTAAGCGCCCTCCACTTTGTTTGTCAGCAGGTATTCATCGTGGCCCCAAACCGCACCTGCACGCCCTTACTAAGAACGACAAATAATTACAATAAACATCCGTTGAGTGTTTTAGTAATGCCATCGGACTCCACGATTTGTTTGACACATTTGTCAGCCCTAACGGCACAAACTCATATATAAGAAGGAGCCAACGACCAACCACCACTTATCATCAAACACATCTATCAACCGGCAGTGTTATCTACACACCAACAAACACACACAACCATCAAAACACAACAGCTAAAAATGAAGGTCTTTGTTACTGGAGCTACTGGATTCATTGGGTCCGCAACCGTCTCTGAGCTTGTCAGCAACGGACATGATGTCATTGGCTTGGCAAGATCCGATGTTTCTGCTCAAAAGCTCAAGGAAGCTGGCGTCTCTGCTCTCTTGGGCGGCTTGGACGACCTCGAGATTTTAAAAGAAGGTGCGAGAGCGGCTGACGCAGTTATCCACTTAGGATTCCGCTCCGATATCGACTACGCAGAGGGTCTTGACGTTGACCACGCCGCCGTCACCGCCATGTTTCAGGCGCTTGAGGGCTCCAACAAGCCTTTGGTCTACACCTCTGTCGTTGGTGTTTTTACGCTTCCAGTTGGCGAGACTGCTTATGAATCCACCTCGTGGACCGACAACGGTACCGTGTTCACCAGAAGAGGCACCCACGAGACCCTTGCCTTATCCTACGCCGAGAAGGGAGTTCGCTCCATTGTCGTTAGACTCCCTCCTTCTGTTCACGGCAAGGGTGATAAGTCGTTTGTGCCAATGCTTGTTGGGCTTGCTCAGAAGAATGAGGGCGCGTACTACTTGGGTGCTGGTGATGCGGAGTGGCCTGCGACGCACCGTTTGGACGCCGCTGCGCTCTATCGTCTTGCCATCGAGAAGGCTGCGCCAGGTACCATTTTACACGCCATTGCGGAAGAGGGTATCCCGGTGAGAAACATAGCAGAGCAGATTGCCAAGAAGACCAACTCTCAGGCATACTCTGTTGACTCTGAAATTCTCAACGAGAAGTTGGGCTTCCTCGGCGCGGTGTTCAGCATGCACATGCGCGTCAGCAGCGAGGAGACCAAAAAGATCACCGGCTGGGAGCCTAAGCAAATCAAGCTCTTGGAGGATATTGCAGAGAACTATTAGTTGATTTTTGCAATGCTCATTTTTGACTTCAATATTGATTATTATTTTTTAATCAATTTTTTTAATAAAACTTTGTAAATAAACACTGAGACGATACCGAGTTTTTCGTGAAAAACGTACTCTTTGGTTTTTAGTATAAAGTTCACAATTATCTTCCAAAGATTAACGGTTTATCTTTTTTTTTTTTTACTCTTTTCTTTAATTATTATCGTACGAGTCCTTCATTTCTGTCTTATATGGCCATATCTAAGCAGTTGTCTCCAGATTGGTCCCCTCACGAACAGTAGGGGAACGCCCCCGCGGCTCCTCCCTGCTTGAGCCTCTGGCAGAGTTTCCCTGTGCCTGCACAGTTCTTGCTCTTCCTCTGGTCTCACTGTTATAAGTCTCCAGGTTCGTCCCCTGCTGTATTGTTCTAGTTCGTCCTCGCGTCTCCTCAGTTTGCGCTGCAGAGCTTAGTCCCACACGGGTCCCAGAAGACGCCCGCGGTCGCGTGTGGCCCCTTGAGGAAGCCTTAGCTATGAGGTTGCCCAAGTTGAGCACCATTTTTCTCTTCTCAAGTGGGAGGGGGGAAGTTTCAAAGTCCTTCGGTGATGCGACAATCTCATTCTGGTTGCCATAGTTCAAGGCGACCGGTGCAGCAATGGCCTGAGTGATCACTGCCGTGAAGAGTATGCAAGAGACCAATTTCATTATGAATTCTGATATTTCCATCAATTTGGGTCTGAAAGTCTATATAAGCTTCTAATTCCAGGCTAAACAATAGGCCTCCTCTGGTAACTTGTGCCATCGCGAGCTACCGTAGACTGAAATGCATAACGGTCCGTGGTAGCTCCGCGCATAAAACAGGTGCCCTGCATATGCTGGGGCAGCGCCACCAAATCATCGACATCTCTCCAACAATGTGAAGTGTTGGAGATCCATACTGGAATAATGATGTATAAGTTCTCGGATGCCAATCAGTCGTCAACCCGATCTAGCACAGGCTCTATATCTTGTTTGCGCCCTGCTTTTAGAGTGTCTTGTTCAAGTAGCTCACCAACCGGCGCACCCCGAAGTACTCGACCTCGTCGAAGTCTCTCAACTCCGGCCGCTTGCCCTTCTTCATCAAACCTTCGTATCGCACCAAACAAGTATGCTCAAAGCAAAACATGCCGACGTGGACTCCAAATGGCTCAACGAAAACCTCCGTATGCGGCCTGCCGGGCTCGGCGTTTCTGATCCACTGGTGGGTTGTCGGGCCAGCGAAACTGCCGGAGGGACAACCCAAGGCGTACTCGGAAAAGTCCAAGATGTCGTCTTTGAACGACTCGTCTTCTCCACAAAGTACAAACACGCTGCTGCTCTTGTCGGCGTAGCACGGAACGTCCAGCCAGTCCTTGGCGTCGTGTGGGTACTTGTTGCCCGGAGACATCGTGAGCGTTCGGTAGTCCGCGCCCGCAAACAATGGGGGCAAAAGATTTCTACTGAGAAACGCATGGTACTGGATGATATCGGTCCGGCGGTTGTCGTAGTACGACTTTCCGGTGTAGTACTGGTCCGGCTCAGGCACCATCTTGATCCACGGCGAGACAAGCACTAAGTTGGTGGGGAACACCGGACTTGACAACTTACCCTC
Source organism: Saccharomycopsis fodiens (assembly GCA_002564235.1). Classification (NCBI taxonomy): domain Eukaryota; kingdom Fungi; phylum Ascomycota; class Saccharomycetes; order Ascoideales; family Saccharomycopsidaceae; genus Saccharomycopsis; species Saccharomycopsis fodiens. The sequence continues at coordinate 15,851 of JNFV01000004.1, forward strand.
GTCGCGGAGCTCCTTCAAATATTGAGGATAAGCCGCAGACAAGAGTCCGCCCGCAGAGTCGCCCATGAGGCATATATTGGTGTTGCCCTCGCCCACCAACTGCGAGTACAACGTGTGAAGCTCCTGCATCTGCGTCGGCATGGCGTGGCCCTTGGCTGCCACCAGGTAGTCTAAAAGCAAGATGCTGGTCCGCGCCTGCACCTCTGGCTCGAGTAACTTGTACACCGCAATGGTGGACTTGATGTGTCCCGGGATCGCCTGCAAGTAGAATGCCCCGCCGTGCGAGTAGATGATCAAAGGGTCCGTCGGCCGCCGATCGTCCTGCTCCACAATCCAGATCCCGAGCAGGCTGTACCGCTTCCCGTAATTGGGAAGCGTCAGAGTCGCAAGCCTGTGCTGCTTGGCCACACTCTCAAACAACTCGTCGTGGGTGTAGTTGACTGCGAGCCGGGAAAGGTGCGTGAGGTTCGACAGCATCCCGTATCTGGCCACCACCACCTGGAGCGTCTGCAGGAGACTGTGGGAGTATCTGCGAAACTGCGAGCAGCCTAGAAAGTATCTCACAGTTGCAATGAGAAGCTTCAATGGCAACACGGTGAGAAGCTTGAGCCCGTCGTACACGATTGTCATCCTGAGGTACAGCCTACAGAAGTAGCAGACTACAGAAAAGGCGGCGAACGTCGGTGCCAAGCGGCCGCATGCAAGCTGTCATAAACAGGCCAGTATGGAGTCGAGCATGGGCCGAGGGTAAGGCGGCAATGTATCCGACGTCCAAGCCAGGACCAAGAGTGCAGAAGTGCCAATTACTCCAACGAAGCACTGGATGATGATGACCGACCCTAGGTAGTCTCGAATGCTTTAGAGTTCAACGATTTCTCAGTCAGTACTCACTTACAAGCCAATCTAAGAGGAGCGAGTGTCCGCAGTATGTCGGCATGGACCAGTCCGCTGCACCCCACGAGTGTCAAATCCTTGCTCGCAAATGCAGGGAATCAGATCAATTGCCCACTTACTATCGAATTTGGAATTTCTTTATATGCTCAGAAAGTGTTGTAAACAGGTTGTCCTAGTCCCTCCCTCAGTGCGAAGGAGCTCCAACCTCCCGGGTAACCCCGATGCTGGGAAAAGACAAGTAGCGTAATTGAAATGTCACCGCCAACTAACTGCGAGAGATGAGATCAACGATGAAGCAGCAGTTTGTGCTCGCGCTCTTGTTCGCCGTTAATTGCGTTCTCGCGTTCAAGGTTCAGAATGGTGTTCTCTCCATCGGCGCCGACAAGCAGAAGTTCACGTGCTGTGACCCAGCCACTGCCCCAGTGACCATCTCCGAGAAGGACCCAATCAACATCAAATTCGAGGTCGTGGACAAGCAGTCCAAGCAGGCAAAGAAGCCGCAACAAGCCGTGGTGCAGCTTTCCAAGGCCGACGGCAGCTTGGCGCAGTCGTTCATTGCGGCGGTGGATACCAAGGGCAAAGGAAAGGTGTCGATTCCAGTGGACAAGGTTTCGAAGTCGCTCCTCAGTGGAAGCTCCGAGTTGACTGTCAAGGTCATTGTGGCTGACTCTGAGGCTTCGTCTTACAAGACCGTGGCTACTATTTCTGTGCCGGAGTCTGTTGGCGAAAAGCTCACCAAGGGCTACAAGGCGCCGCTTCGGCTCCGCGCCAAGCCGACGTTCAACCACGAGTTCAAGCAGCCAGGCAAGCAGACGCACCCTGTGGTTGCCACGGTGTTCATTGTGGGCATTGCCGGCGCGTTTGTGGCGTTTGTCGGGGCATTGTTGTACAACGGCGTGTTCAACTTGCTGGCTCTTCAGGGGCCAAAGGATAGCGGGTTGGACGTTGTGTACAAGGTTGCATTCTCGGGGGCGATTGTGTCGTTGGAGATCTTTTTCCTTAGTTATTACTTGGGAGACAGCATATTCAGCTTGATTACGAAGACCGCGATCTTGGCGGGGCCAAGCGTGTGGTTTGGGAGCAGAGTGTTGAGAAAGGTGCAGGAGAAGAGGGAGGCTTAGCCGACAGGTTAGCAACAAAGTATTAGTGACGGACTATTGAAAAGACCCCCAAAGTGGAAGGTTGCGACTATTAGAAAGTGCACAAGTTTCACACTACGTGGTCTGCCATTGAAGTACCTCACACTGACGCTACTCTCCAACAAGTTTGCAAAATTTATTGGCAAAAATACGTGTCCAACGATTATATGTAAGCAACATGTGTAGTGGCTCAAGCAATAGCTATGTAAGTTATGTGTGGCTTGTTTAGGCGGCCTGTGGCCTATTTGATGTGTGCTGTTCATGAGAACGCAGCAGGGACTCACTAGGAGCTCGCTAGCGTTGACGGCTCGAACTAATCAGACTCGTTGGCGCAGATTTGTTAGCGAAGTACAAAATGCTGGCAAAACGGTCTTTGCAGGACTCCACTTCGTGGTCTGCTGGTCTGCTGCTATTGCCCCGCATCCCCATAGGTATTATCCAACCGCTGGTACCGCCACGTCCAGGGCATCAACGAATTCTCGATGTGCAACTTGGCCACGACTTTGCCCGTGATGAGCGCCAAGGGCACCACGTTGTACAGCCGCAGGTCCAACGAATTACTGAGGTTCTCGCCTGTGAGCCAGCAATGCCCCTCGGGCACCCGGATGTACTGCCCATAGCTCTCGCTGGTCTTGTCCAAGTACAGTTGGTTGTAAGCGGAGGTTTGCTGAAACTTGTCAAGAACGACGTCCACTTGGCTGTTGTCGAGTTCGCTAAGTCTGACGGGTGCAGAGTCAAGACTCTGCTGCATTTCTGGATCCCTCAAGTACTCTTTCATGTTGGTGAGAATCAGCGAGCTCAGCGGATTCACAAGGATTAAGTCGCCAGGCATCCCCGTGATCCGTTTGCACACCCGCTGCGTCGGGTCAGAGGGCTTGAATGCCGTCACCAAGTCGCCCATCTCTATTTTCTTGCCGTGCTTGAATTTCGTCAGTATCACGAGATAGTCTCTATTCACGTTCAAGGTCGGGAGCATGGACTCGCCCAGCGAGGGGAAAAGCTCGAGGGTGTGCTCGGAGATAATATGTGTTAGCACAAAACCATTCACAAAAAAGGCTCCTGTGTAAAGGCTTTTCTTGAGGAGCTTGGTGGCCATCGCCTTGTCTAGCCTGTGCTTGTTGGATGACCATCTGCATCATGTGTGGGAAAGAACCTTAGTGGAGGGTGGCGGGGCCCCCCATGCACAATGCCTATTTCCCCAATGCATATTTCGAGCAGAGTTGAAAGAAAACTTCCCACAATGGCCTTCGAACAACGGCAAGTGATACAGGAGCTTTTTGGCAGAGACAGGGGCCAGGTGCAGAGCAGGAACCAGGGTTTGGCGGATCCCCGGATATGCCGCTCGTTCGTGGTGGGTTCTTGTCCCTACGACATGTTCATCGGCACCAAAGAGGACTTTGGGCGGTGCAAAAGAATACATTCTGAGAAGGACAAGATCATGTACGCGTCTGAGAAGCGGAGTCTTGAAAAGAGAGTGGAAAAAATGGGCCCGGGCGAGGAGCTTAGCAGGGAGGATCTCAGAATAAAGAAAATGCTAGAAAACTACGAACATGACTACATGCGCGATTTGCACTACCACATCAAGGAGGTCAACCACAAGATCAAGATTGCGGAGGACAACTTGCAGCACACGCCCGAGGAGCAGGCCAAGATCGACAAGATCACCAAGGATCTTGATAACATGGATGTGCGGATTGGGTTGGTCACCCAGGAGATCGAGTTGCTTGCAGCTCGCCAGCAGGTGGAGCAGTCGCTCCGAGAGTCTGAGAAGTTGGACGAGCTTGTAACGCAGCGGGCTAAGTTTGCCGCTGCGGTGCGCGAGTTGAGCGACAATATCGGGCAGGCCGGGCAGCAGAAGTTGGAGGTGTGTAATATCTGCGGGGCGTATCTCAGTAGGATAGACACAGACCGGCGGTTGGTGGATCACTTTTTGGGGAAAATCCACTTGAGCTATTTGCAGATGCGGCAAACGTATGAGGAGTTGGAAGAAAAGTATAAGTAGAAGCCCCAGCAAAGCGAAGCATATTGCGGTCGAAGGTGCAAATGTTGGTGTTTCGTACTGTACTTTTCCATTGTGTTACAACTGTGAACTGGCCACAAGTGCTGCACTGCCTTCTTACGTTTACGCCCGTGGATTGCTCTGCTACAACATCAAACCCAAATCTATATACCTTGTTTCGACTAAGCTAATTGTACACTAATCATAAATCCGTAATGCGCATCTGTGGAGTGGTCGTCAGGAAAACACTATTAGTTTAGGGCCTCAAAGGCAGTGACAGTGTGAAACTGTAGATATCAAAATTAGAGCGTAGCTGTGGTAGCAGTGTGATTCCAATCACAGCCACCTGACTGCGCCAGAGTGCTGCTCGCCGGCAACCTTCTTAGCCATACTGATTGCTGTAGTTCTGCCTCCCATGCGGAGTCAAGAATGGCTCACTCCCAAGCGGCGGACTGAGCAAGTTCTGACTCCCGTCCCGATGATGCGAGTGGCTTCTCAGGTGTGTCATACTAGCAAACGCTGGGCCCTGGTTATTCCCATCGCCATGTGGCACATCATGAATGTCAGAGAGCTGGCCGAGTAAATTGTCCTGTACGGCGCCGTTCAAGCCCTGAATATTGTCAATGGGGAACTGCCCTGGGTTGAAGCCTTGACTGTTGTCAGGAAACCCTTGAACATCATCCAAAAACTGGGAGCCCGTGCCGAACTGGAACTCGTTCGAGAGCTCCTCGGGCTGCGGTTCGTTGAACTGCCCCTGGAGCTCGTTGAATTGGGCGTCCAAAAACGGGTCGTTGTTCGAAACACTATTATTACTGAGAATCCGCTCCAATCCTAAGACGTCCTGCTGCACGCTCGCGGCATTGCTGTTGTTGCTGAGCACCCGCTCAAGATCGAGATTGTCGAACTGCTCGTCGAAGTTGAGCGACGGCAGATTCTGCAAGCTGGTTCCAAGCTCGAGCACATTGCTGTTGTTGCTCAACATCCGCGTGAGCTGGTCGTCTAAGGGGTCGCCTTCAAGAGCAAGCGGATCCCAATCGGAGCCGTGCGGCTTTTCGGCAGCTGTCTGGAACGAGAAGACTGGCAGCTGGGACCGCAGAAGCAGTGCATTGATCTGCTGCGTGAGCCGCCGCACCTCGTTGGGGTCCTCTTCGAACTCCAGGTCGCGGTCACTAGTGTAGCCGCTGGTGCTCAAGTTCGCACGCTCCTGAATCTCTCCTAAAGTGCGTCTCTTTTCATCCTGATGGGACTGGATCACAATGTTCGGAAGCAGTCCCTGCTTGATGACATGCCCTTGCTGAATCGTCTCAAGATCATTATTAAAAAAATCGGGCTTCTTCTGGAACTTAAAAATGGAGCTGTCCGACTGAGACCGGAACTCCTTGTCCGCCATCATCTGTTGGGGATTGAAACTCGGATCGGCCTGGGAACTATAAGAAGTTGTGTCAAAGTTCGGAAGGTCGAACTCGGCAAGTGAGTTGGCACTTCCCTGCTTGCTGTGGCCCTTGTGCTTGCCGCGGCTGCTGCCATTGTGTCCATTATGAGTCGTCTTGAGATGGTTACTCTCATTCGAAGACTCGTTCAGAGAATAGTCGAATGGGTTTGCGCCGTGTAAGAGCACATCGATCAAGGGGCTGCTCGCAAGATCGGTGTTCCGGATCACGTCCAAATCGGGTGTCTCATGGTTGTCCGTGAACAGAGATATCGAGGGCAGGCGGTGTCGCTTAGGCAGGGAAGGATAGTTCACTTCCAGGTAGTAGTGGTTAGGCAACCCGGTGTGTTCCAGCAAGTCAAAATCCTGGTCATTTATGCTGATGGAGACTCTTTTTCTGGAGATCACAGGCTCCTGTGGGGGAACCACCGTGATTTCGGGCGATTGGGTCACGGTGTTGTGCCGCAGCCGCTTGATGACGATGTTTTGGGGCACCTCGGTGACCAAATTGGAACTATTGTTGATGATATTCCCGCTAATCTCTGTGACATTGGCCATCACCCGGTCTCTCTCCGCGACGATTTCCTTCGAGTAAAACTCGCGCGAACTGTAGCAGTGGAACACCGAGCTCACCACGGTCTGGAGCGGCTTCACGAACTGCGGGGCGTCACTTGAGAACCCGCAGAATTCGTAGACCGTGAACTGGAGACGGTACTCGCCCTTGACTTTGAGGCCGAGATTGTTGAAGTTGAACAACAAGAACTGCTGGCTCTGGTTCCGAATAAAGTCGCCACACACAACAGAAGTGCCAATGAGGTTCTGTTTTGTCTCGGGGTCGTCCGAGGCAGCATTGTCGGACCCCTCTCTGAAGATCGACGCCTTTGCGAAAAAGAAGGAGACGCAATGCTGGGTGACGTCCTGTCCCGTCGTGGTGTCAATCACCTGTAGCTGAAGCACGGGCGAGGGAATGATGGAGCGCTTCTCCTTGCCGCTGGTGCGCACGAGCGCCGGCTGGGTGGCTAGCTTGACATTGTAGTAGACGTGGGAGCGGTGGTAGCTGCGGTATGCCAGGTACTTGGAGGGCGGCATTGTGGCTTGTGTCAGATGCGCATGGGCAGACTCAGCGGTATATATGTCAGAGATGCACAAGCTTTGCTTTCGCTTGGTTAGTGCGTCACCCTCAAAAACGTCGAGAATCTCAGGGCCGGATCGGGGCAGGCAGCCGGCAGTGAGGTGACACAGTACAGGATGGTGCCGTTCGCAGACTTGTCCCAAGGTTATGTCTCGAAACATGGGGAGCCAGTGGGGTGGGATGGGCCCGGCAGCTGAAGCAGGGACTGCCAGCAGCATCAAGCGGGTGCATATTCCTACAATACAAAACCAATCCAAATATGCCATTCAAACTTTTTGCTTTAATGCTGCCATCCAGACCATTCCACTTGCGCTTGCCATGTGTCGCCGTTGGCTCTACGCCATTGACTCTACGTCATTCGGCTATTCGTGGGATCGCTAGCAGATCCCTAGCGGGTGCTGGCGGGACCTGGCGGGCTTGGCGGACCCACGCCCCTGGCGGCAGCCCGCGGGGGCCTCCGGGACCCTGCGGGCGGCCCCCCGACGTCCGATAAATTATGTTAGCGGCCCACACTAGCTAGGTTCGGCCCCACCCGAGGAGTGTTCCGAGCTCCAAAAGTTTCGGTATCCTGCCGAAAACTTACCGCCGCACGATCAGCGATCAGCGATTGGGCGATTAGGTGAGTGCGAGATCGGATATTGGCAGAGCATCTTATTGTCTAGGCTCAGCACTGGAGCTCTGCAGTAAGCTACTACGAGTAACTACGCCATATCAGAAAAACGTCAACTGGCAGCTCTGGCTAATCTTGTGCATCCAACGGTCTTCGATCGGACGCTACTATATAACTCCGCCAATTCTGTCCTCCTGCAACCGCTTGAGGGCCTCACTTCTTAGATGCATCTTCACGCGCGCGCCTCGGTAGTCCCTGACAAACCGCTGGATCTCGCCGTCGCTGACGTCAGTGGCGCCGCCCGCCAAACTCTCAAACACCGCATCGCTGATTGCGCGCTGCTCCTCGACCCCATTGGCCAAGCGCGACTCTAGTATCCCGTTATCCTTGTAGTTTAATTGGCTGGGCGTGAGCTTCTGGAACATCTGCTTTTCCAACCCTCGGAAGACCTGCTGCGTCTCGGCGAGTTTTGCAAGCTTCTCGTTGATCAAGTTCTTACTGTTGTTTGCATCGCCATAATCGTTCAACCCATTGAACACTTCTCCCACAGACTCTAGTCTCTTCTCCAATTGCTCGATGAACTCTACCTGCCTCTCCCTGATCTGACCAATACCTGGCTGGCCCCCCGCTAGCCCGAGAACAAGCGGCTCGCTCCCCAAAAATTCCTGCAACTTGTGCTGCGGGAGCTGCGATAGCGTCCGGGGAAGAGACGGAAGGCTCGCCTGGGGCTGCACTGTTTGCGCACCTTCCATACTTTGTGGCTGTGTATTTTGCTGGGACAATGGCAGTGTTACCAACTGTGTTGGCTTTGTATTCGGTTTGGGCGGCAACGGAGGCTGGCTCATGGTTATTTGTCTATCCCCAGTAAACCGCCTCTCTTGCAACTGAGCCCACTCATCGCGTGCGTTTCTGGTCACCTGACCAAACTCCGCTTCCCCAATCCACTTCCACTCCTGGCGAAATCTGACGGGGCCAGGGCTCCCACTGGGCTGCACGCCGCGGCTGATCTGGAATTGTCAAGTAAGGTACCAAAGCCACAGTCCCACGGTCTTAGAATATGAGTGACGCGCGGTATTTTGCCCGGACAAAAGCCGCGGATCTCCGCGAAGAGATCTTGGCTTACGAAAAGAAGGCGAAATCTTTGAAGATGAAAAAGGTCTGCATGAAGCGGATTATCGCCAACTACACCTTGGGCAACAACGAGATGGTGTCGCTCTTCCAGTACGTGGTGCAGTACTACCAGTTGGCAGACCAGGAAATGAAGTACATGTGTTGTCAGTATTTCAATAACTACCTGTTTGTCAACAAGCCGATATTATTGGAGAACAAGGGCCTTTTCTTTCTGGACTTGCAAAATGGCAACGCCAAGATTAAGGCGTTGGTGCTCCGCACCGTGTCGGGGTTCCCTATCGAAGAGTTTCAAAAAGAATCGGTGAGATACATCAAGCTGTATTTGAAGGATTCGGATGCTAATTTGAGAAAGACGGCAGTCTACAGCATCGGCAAGTTGTACGAAATGAATCTGGATCTCGTGGAGCAGAGCGGACTCATTCACACATTGAACCTGCAGCTCTCGGACCCAAATTCGTTCATCGTGGCGGCCACGTTGGAGATTCTTGACTACATCAGTGAGCATTCCAGGTCGATAAAACTCATAATGGAGGAGGGCAGTGTTAACAACTTATTGAATCTCTTGCCAAGGGCCAATGGTTTCTCACAGACTGCAATTCTCAACTCTTTACTCAGCTACGTTCCTCGCTCCTCGGAAGACGCCACCGCGATGCTCGTACGCTGTTTGCCCTATTTGCTGCATGAATCTCCCCTGGTGGTCATCAATGCCATCAAAGTCATTGTTTATTTCTCCAATTACATTCGGTCGCCACAAGACGCGGTGCCATCTCTACTGAAACGGCTCGGCAACTCGCTTATTTCGTTGTTGTCCAATCCACTGGAAATTCAATTCTTAGTCTTGAGAAATGCCATTTTGCTTTTAATTTCCAAACCAAATCTCATCAAGCTCGATGTCACGATGTTCTTCTGCCAGTACCACGACCCGATTTACGTCAAGGACACGAAGCTCGAAATCATTTATTTGCTTGCGAATTCTAGCAACTTGAGTGTTGTGCTCAGAGAACTCGAGGAGTATGCCACCGAGGTCGACCAACGCATGACCAGAAAGTCTATCAGGGCGATTGGCAATCTTGCTATCAAGTTAGACGACGCCGCCGAGTCGTGCACCGAGGTTCTTCTCAATTTGGCATCGAGCGGTGTTCCAACGATTGTCCAAGAATCGGTAGTTGTCATGAAGAACATATACAGAAAATACCCGGGCCGCTTTGAGCGGCTGACAATTGACATTTTTGTGAAAAGCTCGGATCTCATGGAAGAGCCAGAAGCAAAGAGCGCGTTCCTCTGGCTCGTTGGCAGCTACTCCGAGTTGATCCCGCTGAGTTTGGATTTGCTCAAAGACTTTGCACACACTGTGAAAGAGGACGACGTGGAGGTACAGTTGACCTTATTGACTTCGGTAGTGAAGTATTATATCAAGAACCCTCAGACAGGAGAACCACTTCTTTTGAAGCTCTTGAAGATTATCACAGAAGACTTAGATGACCCCGACCTCAGGGACAGAGGCTTCTTCTACTGGCGACTTCTCTCGTCGCAAAAGAATTTTCCAGGTAGCGCTGAGGACATTGTGTGTGGCGAGCTCCCAGCAATCCATTCGGGCCAGGACAAGCTCGATCCGGCGATCCTTGCGGAGCTCGAGCTCTGTCTCGGAAGTTTGGCACTGATCTACTTGAAAGCGGTCACTCTGGTGTTCCGGCTTGCTAAGACCAAGAAGTTGCCTAACTCTCCGGCACTCCAAGTTTCTTACAACAAATCACTTGAGCTGTCTTCTTCTGAGGGTGTTGACAATGTCACAGAGCGGGTATTGAAGATCAATTTAAAGTCGAACACCGCCACGATAAAGTCGCCTAAAAGTAACTTGACTAGCGGTAGTGGCAGTGACGGGTCGCGCGATGAGTCGGACGACGAGTTCGACTACGACCCGAAACAGGTGTTTGACAAACAACGGTTCATGAACCTGAGCTCTGCTAGTAGTACCCAGGATGATGCTGGTGAGAGTCGGTCTGCGTTGTCGCCGACCTTTGGTGCGCTCAAGCGGAAGATGACTTTCGCCAAGAGAAAGTCGATTGTCGGGATGCCAAGGCTAAATTCGCGAAATTAGATCGGCACTGACGAACGAAGCGAGACGGCTCGTTTACAATCGTGTCTGTTTGGCCGGTGCATTGCTCTCAAGAAGCATTGTTTGCCCCAGCGTTTAGAAGCCGCTAGCTTCAGCTGTTTTCCTTACGAGACAGTAAAATAAGCATTGTTCATTGTTAAAACTCGTTTTCCTTAAACATCTGGTTCATCCTTTACTGTAATTGTTTCATTATATGTAGACCCGGTAGGCTGTGCTTCCCCCACCTTCACCGAGGTGTCGACTGAGCCATCAAGTTCCTCAATCTTGGGGTCAGCCTCTTTTATCCCGACGCTTACACCTTTCTTCTCTTTACTCTTCTTCTTCCCATTGGCAATGCCTTCTCCATCTGCTTCCTTCTTGATGAGAAATTCCTCCTTGTCTAATTGCTTGGCATCAATGACTTCCAAGTCAGGCGAGAATTTGACCATCTCCTTCACAGGCTCGATGGTCTCGATATCGATCCTAGGCAAGTTTTTCTCCGGCCCGGCCTTGATTTTCACGAGCGACATGTTCAAGTTCAAAATACTGCCCAAGACAATCAACGCCGCGGGCTTCGAAATCACAAGCGAGTTCTCCTTGCAATACGACGCGGCCACACACTCGGGACAGCCATCCGCGCACTTGCAATTGAGAACCGAGTCGTACGCAGCCTGTAGAATGTTGTCAATGTTTTCATATGCTTTTTCGCACAAACCGGAACCAAACTGGCCGCCCTTCGAGTCGTTGAAAATCAATCTCGCGGGCCGCACACGCTTAGTCTGGTTCTTAGCAAACTCCTTTTCCGGCGCCTTGCACTCTGTACGAATATCGTCAGTACCCGAAACAACCACCAAGGGCAACACATTGATCACCGCATGCTCAGCTCCATGTATGCCAGCAGCCAAGTTGAGTTTCTTCTCGGAAATCGCACGAATGGCCGACATCGGGATGTCTATCCAAAACCCTTTGGAGTCCATGATGACTGGCGGGTTCTTCACTTCGACAGCATCCAAGATCTTACCTCGCTTATCAACTTTAAAGAAGCCAAACACAATGATGGTAGTTCTGATCTTGCCGTAGTATATTGGAACGTCGCTGTCGGCCTTCTGTGATCTGATCTTCTCAATTTCGAGCGGTTCCACGTTGGTGAAGTCTCGCTGAGTAGTGAGCCAGTCCACATTCACTCTCTCAATCTTGGCGTAGTGCTCTTCTGCGTTGAATTCCCGAACGATATAAGGAAGACCCTGGTGAATCATGATCCCCTCTTCGTAGATAGTGAACCCAGTTCTAGATGCCTCAATTTCTTCGAGCACAATATTCCGGTTGTTCGTTATGTCCACCACGGCAAACATCTGCTCCTCAATACCCCGCAACGAGACATGCTTTGAAGGCCACGGCAAGTACGCGGCACTACAATGGTACCCGTATTCGTCGGGGCGAAGCTTCGTTTCCACAATTTTACGTAACAACTCCGGGTTCACCATCACAAAGAATCCGATGTCGGTCTCGATGTTTATAGGCAACTCGAACGCCGCACACTGAAGGTGGCTCTCCAATAGCATGTAGTTGTCAAAATCAAGCACCAATTCTTGGAAACTCTTCTCCACTAAAAGCCCCGGATTATTCATGTACCACTGATTCACGGGATCATTGCCGCCAACAAAAAGTGTTAAAGCGTCCTTGTTACGTCTCCCGGCACGGCCAGACTGCTGGTGGAAGTTTGAGATCGTCATGGGAAAGCCACAAATAAGTACCGCATCGAGTGCGCCAATGTCAATACCCAACTCCAAGGCGTTGGTGGCAATGATCGCCCCCAAGTTGCCTTTGAACATTTCCTTTTCAATGTTACGACGGTCAGAGACAGAGTAACCGCCACGGTAACTCATGATCTGGTTCTGGAGCTCCATCTTGTTCATGCTGCGGAGCATCAGCCGAACTTCTTTCATGAGAAGTTCCACGCTTCGCCGCACGGTGCAAAAGCAAATGGTCTTAACATTTTTTGTTACAAGCTCGATGATGAGTTTTGCCGTTTCGGCGATAAACGACTCGCGTGCGTTTTTGTTCACATCAATCACAGGGGGGTTCCACACGACTAAGTATCGCTCACCGGTGGGGGAGCCGTCCTTGTCAATGTGTGTGATTGGCGGCTCCTCAGTGTTGGCCTCGTCCAAGCCGAAAATGAGCCGCATATGTTTTATGGGCGACTTAAGTGTGGCGGAACACGAGATGAATTGAATACGGTCATTGCCCAAGTAGTGGCAGATCCGCTTCAACCGTCTGATAACCAACGCCACGTGTGACCCAAACAAGCCCTTGTAAATATGCAACTCGTCAATCACAATAAAGCGAAGGTTGCGGAGGAAGTTTCTCCACTGTTGGTAGTTGGGGAGCACATTGGCGTGCAACATGTCGGGATTAGTGAATATGATTTTGGCATTATTCTTAACAAACGTGCGGTCCTCCTGTGCAGTGTCACCGTCGAATGTCTCGACAACAACGTCTTTCAACAACTCTACTTCGTCGAACAACTCCCGGAGCGATCGTTTTTGGTCTTGGGCCAAGGCCTTAGTGGGGAAAATGTACATCGCCGTGGGACAGTTCAGGGCCTGAGGGTTTCCGCCATCAACCATGAAGTCGTAAAGGTATTTCATCGCAGGCAATTGGTAGATCAACGATTTTCCCGAGGAGGTCGAGGTGGTGACAATAACATGCCGCCGCCGGTCAATGGCACTGAGCGCTTCCGCCTGGTGGCTATAAAATTGATTCACCTTCTTAACGTTCACGAGCGCCTTCTGAATATCTTCTGGCAACTCAAACTCTAACTTCTTGTATACGGGCGGGTTCTCATTGAACTTGACAATCCCGTTGTCCACTATTTGCTGCTTGTAGAGCTTGTTCAGCTGGAAGTCTTCAATGATCTGCGAAATCGCCGGCCGGTCGCCCTGGAAGAGACCACCGTTCTTCTGCAACATTTCCTCGATGGGGTCGAGGTGGACAATTTCTTTAGGCATGTACTTTTCACTTCTCTTGGCTAGCTCTGCCATCGGATCACTGATGCTCTCCAGATCGCAGTCTGACAAAAATTGATTCACAGCGTTTTCAAACTTGGTGTTTCGCCTCTGAATGAGCTTCTTTAGCGTCTCGGAGTTCACCAGATGGTTGTAGCTCATTGCGTTCCGGTAGTTGCTGTTGGCGCGCAGCTTCAACGGGTTGCCGTCGACAAACTCAAGCAAGAGCATTTGCTTCAACTTTTGGTCCAAGTCTTTGAGCTTAAACATGTCGGTCCCGTTCTGGAGGAATTGTCCCTGCTTGTTGACCGCCACTCTTTTTTCCTCAAAGATCTCGTTTTCATCAACATACTTGAAGGAGATGTCTTTAGGAACAAGCACCATGATCTTTGCGATGTCCGACATCGTCAACTCCCGGTCTAGGGCTTTATCGATATTTGGCTTTATCACATCGTAGGTAGGAATCATATGGTTTCGGTGCGATATGAAACTGAAAAAGCTGTTGAACCGGAAGAAGATCGTGTGAAGCTCGCGAAACAGCTGCGGCCATTCTTCTTTGGAAAAAACCAGAATCGGCCGCAGCTTTTTGTTCGGCAAATCCGGGGGCGGTATAGACGGACTCGCGCTTCTCTTGCTCATAGTTTTTGATTAGTCACAGGGTGTAAACCACTGGTGGCGAGTGTAAAAGCTCTGAGATGAGATGCGTTTTCGAATGAGATGGGCTGGATTTGAATAAGTTTCTGCAGGCGGCTGCAGCGAGCAAGTGCAGTGAGCAAGTGCCAGAAGATCAAGTGACAGACAGCAGTGCCAAGCTACAGATTTTAATGACAATCGGAAGTGGCTTCTAAAAATAATTGACCAAAATGTGGAAACCAGGTCTAAAATTAATACTATAGAGTTATTTAAGACGGCCTACTGCTATTGGGACCTCTCATAAGCGTTGGCAGGGTAGGTATCTCTGGACAGCTCTTCCAAGCTACTAACCCCACCAGCATCCCTTCCAACTACTTACTTCGGCCGATTGGGGAGACTCGGGTTGATGTTGCTGGTCCTTCCAGCGTTCTGCGCTACCTGGTCTTGTCTAGGGCCCGTGGCCGCACTGTACGGAGGGACAGCGGCTCCAGGGCCACTCTGAGACGCCTTGGGGCCTCCCGCGGCTCCCAGATGATAGCCGGTGCTTGTTTCAATATCGTGTGTCTCATGCACGCCCCCCGTCCTCTCAACTAACAACCGCTCAAGAATAAGACAGTTCCGCGAGTTGCACTTGTACGCAATGTTAACCAAGTCACCGACGATCGGAATCAACCCCATGGCAAAGTCAAACATCACGTTACCCATCATTTTACTGTAAAGCTCGGACGGGAGCCCCCCGTCGATCTTTTGCGCACTCCGCACCAAGTTATATGCAAACCACGCAGCTATGACATCGCCGACCCACGGAATAAGCCCAATGATTCCGCTCCAGCCAAGCTTGCAGCCACAGCAACACTCAAAGCAAAGATCGAGCGCGTAGGCTTTGCGCCGGAACCGCTTCAAGATCTTGGTGTCGTTGGCGCTGAGGCCGCCTGGGAGATGTTTCTTCTGGCGCTTTGGTTTTTTCTTGCCGTCAACAGGCTCGACCGTTTCGTAGTAGGGGTCCTCGCCTTTCCCCACAGTAAACAAGTTGGGCAAGAGCTGGTGTTAGTACAGGGGCAAGGTCTGTGAGAAAATCACTGCTTCTTACTCACCATCGGCCCGAGTTTGGAGACTAGGAACGACATCTTGGTGTGTTGTGTGAGTCGGAGTTCTGCAGCGGGTTATTTGTAGCTGTTGTGTGTTTCAAATTTCACCCAGAGTTATGGTCTTAATTGCTGCGCGCCTGCAGATCGGAACTTGTCAGACGTGGTCAGCCAGTGGCACAGCACACCACTTCAGTGACCAATAATGTAGAACTACAGAATGCTGCATAAATTACATAGAAATTAGTACGTTATAACATTCCCAAAATATATCGTGTCTTGATCTTAGGTGTGTGCACCTAAAAATTTATGTGTATCGCATAGTGGCGATACACAGTAACGCAGTGTCCTGCTGCCGCGGTCCACTGCTACTAACCACAGCATACCCACTGGCGTACGACACACTGCTGTCTCTCACCGACTCCGCCTGACTACTCTGTGAATACCCCAACCACTCAAACCCGATCGTAGCAGCGCCCTGCGTCTGCGCATACTTCTCTAGCGCAGCAAGCATCACCGCCAAAGGCTTCTCTCCACAGATGGTATTGCCGGTCTCCTCTATATACTGCCGCCACTTCTCGTATGAACCAGTACTTGCCACATCCATGGCTTTTCTGTCCAAATACTCGATGCCCTTGTAAATCGGTACTGCCAAGTCCCGGTCCTTAGATGTCAACCGCTGTATGGTGCCCACCTCCGGATCATCGGTGTACATCGTGTAGTCAAACCGCGATCCCCAATGACAGAAATCAGAGCTCACCACAAACGAAAACTGCTCGTCCTCTAAGTACTCTGCCATCACCGCGGCCACTGCCTTCTCAAACAGCTTGTCAGAGCCCCCAATCAAAATTGGCACTATTTGTGGTACTCCTTGAGAGAGCCCGGAAGTAACAGTATAGAGCATCGGGACGTGCATCTCGACACCATGCTCCTGTGTGTCAACGTCTTTCGACATGTACTTGAACAAAGAGGAATATTTTGTGACCAAGTGTTTGATCACAGCTTGGTTGACTGGCACATTGCCAAATGGAGTCTCGTATTCATCGTAGGACGAAACCCGGGCGCCCTTGAAGTAGACATAGTGCGAGGGACTAAAAAGAAACACCGTCTTCACTTTCGAAGTGTCCCACGCATGGTATGACTGCGACAAAATGGAGCCACAGTACTCATAACCCGCGTGCGGGCCCACTATGACTCGGGCCCCTTTCACTGGAGCCAGGACGGTGTTCGATAATCTGCTGATCTGTGCCTTCAAGGTGGAAGGAGACCGAGGATACCATGACCCAGCATGGGACGCCGGTCTGACACTCATAGCTTTTGGTTTTTGTATGTTTTGAAAAAATCTGATCTTAATGAACCAAAAAGAAAACAGTGAGGGTGGTTGGTGCTTGATAGATGGTTGGTGCTTGCAAGTAGAAATGGCAAGTGCTCTTCCTAGGGGGTCATCTCATCACCAGGTACCGTTTACCCGGGGGGCGTGGGCCAGGCAGGCCCAGGCGGTGCACGGGCGGCTGTGCACGGGCGGCTTTTTGGCCGCTGATAAGCAACCATCAGTGTACACCGCTACATGACTACCACAGTTTTCAACCCTTACCTGGATTATATTGATACATGTTGTTCATTTCTTAATTTAAATATGTAAGACAGGTAAATCAAACACGCGCGGGCAACACTTTGTGCAACACATTGCCAGTCAGCAGTAAACTCCACAGGCAACACATTTGCAGGCATTGGGTTCGCCCGTTCCTGCTCATGGCAAGTTCTTCGCCTTGAGCAACGCCTCGGCCTGCTTGATGTAGTTCGAAGTATAAGCCTTGTCGAACCCCTTCGATGGCACGATTCTCTTACAGGCGTTGCTGAAGTTCGCACCGTTCACAGCATCGAGCTCTGGCGCAACCAACAACGGCGCAACGACAGCGGCGTACGACTCGGCGTTGTGAATGAACAACCCCATGAACCCCTCGACAATCAGCGAGGTCCACGAGCCCTTACCAAAGAGGTTGTTTCTGATGCCGGTCTTGACCATGCCCGGGTTCAACCCGTAGAAGTTCACGTTAGGGAACTGCTCGACGTTCTCATAGACAAGACACTCGTTACCGGCAACAGTGTTCGAGTGCGCGCGCATCACACCGTACTCCTTCTCGGTGTTGAGATCGTCTGGTGTACCGTTCTGGCCAGAACCTGGGAACGCCATGTTGAACACACGTGGAACAAACCCAAACTTGTTCTTCTTGGAGCCCATCTTTGGCGCAAGCACCTTGATCATCACCAAGCGGTTGAGGAAACTGATGGCCATGTCCTGCTCCAAGCCCTCGGCAGTCTCGACACGGGTGCTACCGGCCATAATCCCGGTGGTGAACAAGAGAATGTCGGTCTTGGAAACGTCCAACTCCTCGGCGACCTTCTTGGCAGTCTTGATCGAGGTGAGGTCCGCCTTGACGAACGAGATGTTCTTGACGTCGGCGTCCTTGAAGGTTCTGCCAAGGACAGTCACCGAGGCGCCAGCACCAGCCAACTGGGTGCTGAGCGCACGGCCAAGACCACCGGTTCCGCCCACCACAACGACATTGAGTCCGCTGAGGTCGCTTGGAAGCTTGGTGTGCTCCAAAGTAAAAGTATTGTCAACAGTTAAGCCCATCATCTTGAATAAGAGTTGTTAGATAGTTAGATAGCAGAAAGAAAAAGGCGGAGCAATCGAGCTCGATGGGTACTCAGAGAGAACCTCAGCCCTGCAGGTCGGCGTGCGACATGCAGCAATTTCAACTGTCGGGAAGCTCAAGAATGAACTTCGACAGCCCAATGAATAAAAGACTATAGCAGAGTGTTAGCGAGACAGTACTCCTACTACTGAAACATTGTTACAGTGCACTGGAGAATCCAGTGCACTTTTTCAGTGCCCCTGTTGGTTCATTCTTTTCAGTGCTTCTTCTATGTGATCCCAGGCTGGCTTGTTCTTGGCTGGTTACTGGCTTGTTATGTCATAGCTCCGCCGCACTGGTCCCATGTGAAAATGTTTTGGGGTGTTCTAGAGGCGTCCGGGACACCGCAATGCTCCTAACAATTTGACGGGGCTCTTAACCAGATCCGTTCCTGGCAGACGCACAGGTTCATGCGTGATTCGCCGGATCATGCTTTGGTTGTGACAATCACGCATTTTTGTTGTTGGTCGATAAACCATTGACATTCAGGGTTTCAAGGAAATTCTGATAGGAGCATCAGCCATTGGAGGCATCACCGCAGAACGATAAGATGGCCTTTAGCTTCAACGGGCAGTCCTCTGGGCGCTCAGGAGGTTTTCTGTTTCTGAACCAGTCTTCTGAACCGCGCTCAGGGGGATTTCTATTCCTGAACCAGCCCACTGAACCGCGCTCAGGGGGATCTCTATTTCTGAACCAGCCCACTGAATCGCGCTCAGGGGGATCTCTATTCCTGAACCAGCCCACTGAACCGCGCTCAGGGGGATCTCTATTTTTGGCTCAGCCGCAGTTCTCTTCACCATTTGAGCCAAATCAGCAGCCAAATCAGCAGCAAATGCCACAACAGCAGCAAATGCCACAACAGCAGCCATCTGGGCACACCAAGAGCACGGCCACTCAATCGATCCAGACCAATGCGGCGGACACCGACCGGATTGTTGCAGCCATCAACGCGGCCGAACGCAGAGCAGAGAACGCCGAGAAGATCGCAGAACGCAGTTTGGAGTTGGTGAGACGCGAGCGTGAGACCAATTTGGAGGTAGTGCATGAAGCTCTCGGCGAGGCTATAAGGAACGATGCCAGACGGGCCCGGGAGCAGCTCGTCGCCGCCAATCGGCGTTTGATTCAGCAATCCGAAGAAGCGGAGACAAAAATTTTCGACTATTTTTGCCAAACGTTTAATCTCGATTATTCATCAAGGGGCAGTCGGGGTACTCTTCGTTTTTGCTTGGGGACAGAGCCTGAGGAAGTTTTTACTCTGGAAATTGACCTGATGACGACCATGTCGGACACCATAAGAGATTGGCTGTTTCTTCTAGATCATCCCCAAACTCTCACTATTATTCAGCGTGAGTCCCTCGCCGCGGTCAACAAGCAGCTCAAGACAAATACAGAAGGATTGGATCAGAAATTGCAGGACAATCACAATTTCATTTCCCGATGTTTTGATGAATTGGAGTCTTCAAATAGGAGATCCTACCAATTCCTCGATATCTCTGACCTCCCTCAGCGTCGCGCAGCGAATCAACCGAAGGTTGAAAAATTGCGTCAACGGGTACTCAGGGAGATCCAATATGAAGTCCGGGGTCAGTCCTCCATAGTTGCGCAATTTGCGGAGAAGTTGAAAAATTTATTATCAGTTCAAAAAACTGAAAAAGCAGCTGAGAGACAGAGACGTTTGGATAACTCTTCTGTAGTTGGTATTGGCGAGTCGTCCAAGCGAGAGTCGTCCAAGCAGGAGTCGTCCAAGCAGGAGCCGTCCAAGCAGGAGTCGTCCAAACTGGAATCGTCCAAACTGGAATCGTCCAAACTGGAATCGTCCAAACTGGAATCGTCCAAACTGGAATCGTCTCCTACTCATACAGCACCACAAGTATCGTCTACAAGCCGAGCCGCACCGCAGGTTTTACCCGCGAAATTGGCAAAACATAAAGTCACGCTCGAAGACGTTCCCGACGCAGACTTACCATCCACAAGCTTCTTTCAAAAAAAGCCTAGTGGATCATTCAAGGCATCTTCGGCTGTTGATACGAGTGTGGGGTCATCACAAAAGCCAACCCAACAGTCATCACTGCAACCATCACTGCAATCTTTCGGACAGTCTTTCGGCCAGCCTTTTGGACAACCGGTTCCGCTGCTGGAACAGCAGCCATTCCAGCAGCAATTTCAGCAGCCATTCCAGCAGCAATTCCAGCAGCCATTCCAGCAGCAATTCCAGCAGCCATTCCAGCAGCCACTCCAGCAGCAGGCATTTCCACAGGCGCCTCAGCAACCAGCTCAGCAACCAGCTCAGCAACCAGCTCAAAACGCGAAGCAGGGTCCTTCGAACTTTTCGCAAGAAAAGCTGCGCGGTGGGTTGTTCGGCCCGAATTTCTATGAGTTTGAAACACCATGGGGCCACAAGTTCCGCCACGATCTCAACAAATTCTCATTTGGCTACGATTTACCCGAGGACGCAAAAGTATCGCTGCGACTCATCCTGAAATACGATGACCACATCATGCATAGCCCTGGTTACCGAGATAACTTCACACTCTGGAGTCCTTCTCACTTCGGCAACGATCTCGGCAGAATGTCAGTGAAAGAAGTCAAAAGTGTTCCCAATATTGAAGAGCCTGGGATGCATGAAGCGGCACGCAATCATATCATCAAGATTCAAAATGCGCTTATCAGCGGCAACGTGAAGACCACGTACTGGGCCGAATTCCTAATGTCTTCGTTGCAGCTCAAGGACCATTAAACGTTTCATAGAGGCTCGCCTGGCATTGAGCCTTCAATGCCGTTTGATCCCAGCGCGCTGTGGGAGTTCATGGTTCTGATGTTGCTCAAGCGGTATCCGTACGCAGCTATTGCTGACCGCGTCTCCCGAGGCGTTCTAACCTTATGGCCGTCATCGGACGGTCTGGAGACAGTGAGATCTATGGTGGAAAAAGCCAGTGCCGTCGATGAGACTTATGGGACCTACTACGATGTATTTAAACTAATCCGCGAGCGGTTGGTTAAAATTTTTAACCTTTGCGGATGTGGTTCGATTGCGGTCGAAGTCGGCCAGTTGGCAACTACGAAAGAGTTGGAGAAATGGGCCAAGAAGCATCCGGCTGCAGACTGGACGGTGCAAGATCCTCTCGCCTCTATTCCCCCGTTGGAGCACCCGGCCAATACCTCAGAGCTGAACAGTGCTCCGGGCAAGGTTGCAAAGTTTGCAGGTCGCGATAACAAGAAAACCTTAGGTAAACAGAAGCAATCTTCAGGCGAGAATACGCCTGGTGGGTCTGGAGGCGAGGACGGTTGGTGTGTTCGATGCCCTTGTGAGAAATGTTTGTCTAAAAAGCAGCGCTGGAAGAAGTGGAAAGTCTTCACAGAGGCGAAATACTACAACACACCTGCCGTAATCAATGACGGGCTCGCCGACGAGGTGGACGAGTACGAGTTCTCCAGCTCGGATTTTTTCTTGGAGACTCCCGATGATGAAGACTACACGGACGTTGGTGACGAGGGCACAACGGACTTTGGAAGTGAACTACACAGTTGAGGTTGAGGAGCGTTCTGCTAGTAGGGAGGGTAGTAGTATTTTTAGTCAGTTCAGAGTTATACATAGACATATTTGTTTGAAGATGTATTGCGAAGAATTTAGTTGACCACTGAAGTCAAAAAGGTTACCAACGATGTTCAAGGTGGTAAACAGGTTGATAGATATATACGCCGGCGGTGCTAATGGGCACAAAGTGGATTACGTTACCGAGATGTTGTTTCTCTGCGAGGGAGACGTCTGACACTGGCATTTGAAGTTATTGAGAGTGATCTAAGTGTGCTTATTGCATCGGTATGCCTTCTTTAACGTGTATGTATGTGGATTAAGTCACCTAACTACTGAGCACAACTCATAAGATGCACAAGCATCAATAAAGTAAGTGATTGGGTCTAAAATAGCTCTGTCTATGTAGACCCCCTTAGCAAATTCTCTGCTTGCACCACAGTTCACTACGACTGGATTGTAGCCTCATAGCTGAGGCCAAAATCACAGCTGTCACTACTACCTTAAGGCTTGCCCGCCTTCGTAGCACATCAGCTAAAAGGTGCACTGCAAACTACCATAACCATCGGCAACAATTGCCGCCCACTGCAAGCAAATGTGGATTACTCGGTGAAAGCTGGGGGCAAGTATGCTCAGTAAAAGCTGGACGCCAGTATACTCATAAAGAGGTGTCACAGCGCATTGGCTTCGCCAATGCACTGGGGCCACCGCTACAATGCTCTCAACAATTTTGATTACTCTCCTCTACCTAATCCTCTTCCTCCTCCTCGTTCTCGCGCTCGCGGGCGTCCATCAACTCCTTCAACTTCTGGTCCTCGGTCGCAGTCACCGCCTTTGGCGCCATGTCCACCTTGCAGCTGCCGTCGTACTTTTCTATCTCCGCAGTGATCACCTCAATGGCGCCCTGCAAGCGGTCAATGCCCTGCTGCTTGTCCAAGCTCTTGAGGGTCAACGCATAGAGTGGCGCCGCCACCAAGGTCGCCTTCACCTGCATGTCGTCGGTCGACAACGCCTCGCCGGCCTTCAACGCCTTCTTGATCGCGTCGATGCCCTCGTAGCCAAAGCACGACACCGTGATCTCGGCGCGCACCTTGATGTCACGTGGCGTCAAACGACGCAGGATGTAAGACTTCAACTCGGCCAACACCGCCGGGTCGGTCTGCCCGTCTATGTCGTTCCACACGTTCTCGTCGGTGATCGAGATCTTGAACGCGTCGTACGAGTGGCCGTACTTGCGGCTCAAAGGCCAGCCGATCTTCTCGTAGAGCGACTCCAATGGCACGCTGAACTTCTCGGCGCAGTGTCTGAGAATCGAGTGCACCGCCTTGCTCTTGTTGTAGCGCTCCTCGCACTTGATCACCTCCTCGCTCGACGCCTTTCTCTTCGAGAGGTCAATGTACCCCTTCTCACGGTCCACTCTTAGCACCACCACAACCTCGTTCTTGCCCACCCGGATCAACTTCTGGATCGACCGGATACGTCTTCTCGAGAGCTCCGACAACAACACCATCCCCTCGATGTTGTCGTACTCCAACAACTTCACGTAGGCGCCCATGTCCTCGATCTGCTGCACGTTGACCATCACCACGTCGTCCACCTCCGGGTACTTGTTCTCGTAAAATCTGCAATTCGTGGTACTCATATTTGGTATTTGGTATTAGTTAGAAACTGTCTTCCAGGCTCTGCTATGGCTTCCTAGGTTTTTGAAAGTAAGAAGATGAGAAATTTCAGTAGCGCCGCCTGAGAGTCAAACCTGTAGCTAACAAATTTTGGTTGAAAAAAAATTCGCCCGACTCATTTCTCAGTAGGGTAATGCACAGTCCGCAAGCCTCTCCGCGGAGCACCTTCTTGACAGAATGCTTCAAGAGGAGAGCAAAAAGATGGGTCTCAATGAAAAGGTTTTAATACTACGATCGAGATTTCTCTTACTAATTTTGCAGCCATAGTGGTTGCAGAGGTTTAATATTGCGACTGCCCGACCTGCTACGTGAACGGTTCTTGGTCGATGTCAAAATCTATCTCTCGGCATACCGATGACAGCTATGCAAAACTTTGCTGCTCTGCATAACCGTACGGGTTATAGCTCTTCCGCGATTTCGCCATTTCGGTGGATAGCCCGCGACCGCATCTTTCAGCTCAGGAAAAATTTTCCCTCCACTAGAGTCGCCATATCACGCAACATACAGGATACCGAGAGTCACGTGAAATCAGGGTCAAGGTGGATCTCAGTACACTCAGCACACGTCTCAAGCAGTCTGAAGCTTGTTACGTGGCGCTGTGTTATTGGAGACCAAGTCACAGGTGTCAACTAATCTGCCAACGCTCCTACCATTCTCGTGTATTGCGTTACTTTGACTCTGTCAAAGTGGCACCCTGCAGGGCCTATGCACTCTAAGGCAACCTGAAATCAGGATTAACAGAGGTAAACCTAAACGTGAGAGGGAGATGGTGTTCATCGTAAGTGATATAGTATTACGTGGATCATGTGTGCCTGATACAAACCAGACCTAGGGACTGTCCGTAAAACTATGTTGTAAGAGGCAACCTTACAACATTATAGTTCAACCTCTTTCGCAAATACTCTCCACGCCGTACACTGCTTTCTGACACCACATTGGCTCTGCCGGCTACAAGTTTTCCGGATAAAAAATGTATGCAAATTCAGGGAAACCCTCAATGACTGAAAATATAATCTAAAGAGCCAACACATGACTCATCTAGTGGGGTACAGTATGCACTGTTGCACACTGGTAGCTTGTGACAAGACGTAGCCTTCTTGGTTATGCTCGAAGCACATTTGCTTCGCCAGTCTGGTGCTGCGCCGTTGCTTATTGAAGCACCGCCTCAAAGTCCTGGATGAGGTGCCCCGCTCCCTGGTACCCGCCCGCCAACTTGAACTTCAACTCGTGCTTCAAGTAGAACAACCATTCCCTATTGGTCCACTGGTCCACCGGAACATTGCAAGAAAACTCCTTGGCAACACTCCCACCAGCAACAGGCTGCTGCGCCGCCGCCACCACCTCCTCTTCCTCGTGGTGCTTGTTTTTCTTGAACATCGAGAGCAATGAGTTGGACTTCTTCTTGGTCACACGCTTGGTGGTTGTCGTCGAAGTACGGCCCTGTGCAGCGTTGTTTCTCGGGACTGGGGTTCCCGAAATCCTGGCGTTGACTAAATCAAAGGCATCCTCCATGTCAAGATATTTGGACTTTGGAAGCACGGGCAACGCAAACAACAAGGAAGTGAGGTTGTTCTTGTCGGAGATAAGCCGCTTTGGACGGCCGTACAACTCAAAGGCGTCGAACAACGGGATGAGCATGCGGATCATAATCTCAAAGTTGGCAACACCGGGATGCTGCTCGGGCATGATGTAGATCGACAGCACAAAGTTGTTCGGGTTGCCCGCCCCAAGGTTGTTTGTGGACTCGGAGGCGCTCGAGTTGAGCGACAGCGACAGCTTCTTCTTGCCGAAGCCAAGCGAGCTCAAAGACGAAGATCTTGAGCGGTGTCCCTTGCTGCTGTCGCTGACAAAGCTTGGCGACGGCGGGATGATCAGGGTGTTGTTCAGCGCGCCCTTCGAGAGCAAGTACTTCCAGTTGTGGACGGTGAAGGCACCCTCCACCTTGAGCAACGACGAGTTGTCGATCGCCTCTGGTGCCAATGGATAAACGCTGAAGCAAGAGAACCCCTGGTTGATCGTGAGAATCAAGTTCTTCTTGTTGTTGGTCTTGTCCGAGCTGTAGACGTTCACGTGACCGGCCTTGTCCTTCTGCTTTGGCACGACGACGATGTAGACCTTGATCCACTTGGACGAAATGTAGTTGAGCTTGATGTTGCACCATTCGCCGACGCTGTAGCGGGTCTCAGACAAGAGGGTCTTGATGTCGTTCAAGTTGATTGCCTTGGCCGAGAGAAGCGCACCAGTGTACGCCTCGTGGAGGCAGTTGAACTCGAAGTAGGCAAGAATGAGCGCCGAAAACCAAGCCTTCTGGTGCTCGAGCGACTCGAAGCGGAGATAATATTTGTTCAAAGAGGGGTTGATAATCTGGAGCGTCAAACGATCAAAGGTGTTGGTGAAGGAAGCATCCGCGACATTGATGTAGATGGGCTTGAAGTCGTTCTGGTTGATGTCCCAGATGGCAAGCTCGTTGCCTGACAACGTCCCGAAGCAGTTCATGATCTCCGAGCGGGCATTGGTGGCCCCGTTCATCTTCTCGACAATCAACTGGAAGTACCCCTCTTTGTAGACACGTGCCTGCTGGGAATTGAACAAGGTCAACACCGGCACCAACTCGCGCGGCGCAGACTCGGGGATCTCGACGGTCTTGGCAGCCTTGCCCCCGGCGCTTCCCTTCGAGGGGTACACGTTGAAGGAGCGGCGCTTGCTGGCTGCGTCGGAGATGCTTCCCGAGCGGCCAATCTGCTGGTCGAGAACCAGGTTGCGCTTCAGGGAGTTGGCGGAGTCGCTGGGCAGATAGATCGGGGTGCCTGGCGCCAGGCCGTCCACGTAGGAGGCGCGGGAATCGGACCGGTGACGGAGGAACGAGGTAGGCATTGAAAAGTTGCGGGACGAGTGTTTGCTGGAGTCGCCGCCATTGCCGCCGAACAGCTGGCCCGGAGCCAAGTAAGACTCCTGCGGGGTGCCCTGGGACTGCTGGGTCCCCTGTGTGTTGGGGGTCTGGAACTGCTCAGAGGTCTGTGTGTTGGGCGTCTTGGGTCCCGCGTGGCTCGGCTGGGCCTGGAGAAAATCCGGCCCGTCCAAGAAGTGGCTCTGGCCCTGGCCATACTGCTGCTGATGCGGGTACTGGCCCTGCTGCTGCTGGAAAGTCTGGCTCTGGGTCATCTGGGGACTGCCGTTGTGCTGCCTTTGCTCTCGGTTGAGCGACTTATTAAAGGTTGCAGCCAAACTCATGGTTGATAGCAAGAAACAGTTATAGTTGTGGATCAGAAACCGGGTGCCATGAGCGGCTGCAGCAAGCAGCGGGCGCAGGCGGGCGCCGGGTAAAGCCAAGGTAAACGGGGCAAAGCAGGAATCAGGTGGGATTCAGATGGGACGAGAATACGGCAGAGAGAGATCCTGAAACAGTGCAGGTCCTTAACAGCGAGCCGCTTTACTGTCTCTTAAGTACTACGTCTGTTTACGACGCCTCAATTGAGCCTGAACTTTGAGAAGACAATCCGGTTCTCATGGCCTCACTACTTTCCGCGTTCGATATCGTGGCCCTCCCGGTTCCCCTCCAGGCGAAGTATGCAGGGTTTCTCAAGCTCGCGATCAAGTGGCACGAGGAGCGCCCGCTCGCGGGGTACTACACCGGGATGTTTGTGGCCGAGTCCCTAATCGAGATTGTCAACGAGTTCAATCAAGGAGGGAATCCCTATCAACTTAGCGTGCTCCAGATCAAAGCCCTCGAGGCGCAGATTGAGAAGGTGCTAGTTGTGCTCGAGCAGGCGCGCGCGCGATGCGAGCGGGCCGGGGCGGTGTGCATAGCCACGGGCGGCACGGGCCGCCTGAGCGGCAGGCATGGCGGCGGTCTTGGCGTGGGCGCCAGCGTTGACGTGGCCCAATTGGACGGCAAGATTCGCAAATTGGAGCATCTCGTTTTGGACGGCGGCCGCTTGGAAAGGGCTGCTGGAGAGTTTAGTGGTGGCTTGGCAAGTGGCACTGCCCACCTGGATCCGAGCTCTGATGCAAGCAGCACTGTCAGCAGCGATGCCAGCGCGGCAAGCTCTATTGTCTCAGAAGCCTCCTCTATTGTGCAGGAAATTACAGTTGAGCCTCTGGAATTACTTGATGACGCAATGCTCAGCAGAAACTATCTTCTCCTGGAAGCGCTTGCTGCTATTGACACCCTGGTGGTGCAGCTCGAGACCGCGCAGGCTGTCAAAGCCACGGGTGCTGCGCTCATCACGGCCTCGCGGCTTTTAGAGGTGGCCCTTAAGTTGTACCCAGAGGAAACGGTAGCTGGCGAAAATGACACGCAGGCGCCCATTACGAAGAAGAATGCTTCAATCACTTTAGACAACATTGAGGAAGTTCTACAAAGTGAGGCTGGGGATGCCCAGCGGTTGCGCAGCTCCTCGCTCCTCTGCAACCCCGCGGTGTCGAGAAAGATCAAGTACGCCAAGTTGGCGGGTGTTAAAATCACACGGCTTTTGAAGGAGCAGCCGCTGAAGAAGATCTCCTTGACTTCGGACGTTGATGTGGCAAAGTTGGTTATGAAGCTTCGGGAGAGTCCTGAAAGCCCTGAGGAGTATTCTGCCACAGAAATCAAGGAGACTATTGCAAGGGCTCTTGAGGAGGAGACTCCCCCGCCGCTGCCTACGCATCACTCACTCTTTCCCGAGATCCCTAAAAGCCCCGCCGCGCTGGAACACAGTGCCTCTGCAGACAAACGCCTGTCTAAGCTGTCCAACTTAAATGCCATTTCACGTGAAACGTCGCCCAGCACACTGGCTCCAGGCGACTCGCCGCGGCCCGGCGGCAGCTCATTGCATCCGGACACCAATGTCCCAGTGGACAAGCTCGTTGCTCGAGCTGAATCGTGGAGCAGCGCCGCTAGACTATGCAAGCTTGCGTCAGGCTGCATTGCGTTTGAGGACGCCCCCACAGCAATCAACTATTTGGAGAGTGCGCTTCAAGCGCTTCGAGAACTAGACAATTAGAATACATGGCTTTCCGTGAGGATCATTTATTTAATAAAGTAACTAACGTTAAGGCGTTATAAGCGTTGCGAGAACTGCTTACTGCTTGGTGTTGCTGCCACCGTTGAGGGCGTCGTTAACGTACTGCTTGGCAGACTCGACGTACTCACCGGCCTGCTCACCGAGAGTCTTGTTACCGGAACCAGAGTTGCCGGAGTTCAAGGCGTCGCTGGCCTGCTGCAAGTAAGACTTGTCAGAGGCTGGCTGGGCGTGCTTTCCGAGAGAGTCGGCACCGTCGGTGACAGACTCCTTAGCCTTCTCGAGAGTGTTCTTCTCGGACTGTGGCTTGATGCTCTCAGAGACTTTGTCGGTGAAATCTTTTCTTCCAAGGTCAGACATTGTTAATTGTTGTGGTTGTGGATGATAAAAGAAAAGTAATTCAGCGAGGGGGAGGGCCCTTCTTATACCTGTCTACAACGCAGCCACCCGGCAACAAACCCCACGTGAACCTGCGTCTAAAGTTGCTATGCATAGCAAGCATGGCCCACGCTTAGTTGCTAAATGACACACTGCCCGTCGTCACTCCAAATTAAGGTTGCTCACTGACCCGGTCTAGCTGCCGACGTGTCAAGTAGCAACCTTAGATTACGTTCTCGAATTTTCTGTACGTGCGGCAATTTGTGTCACATTGATTCTCAGTGATCCCCCCCAGTATATACAGTGAAATGAAACAGAAACTAACTAGCCCCCACCAAACATGATCTTGGCAATGTCAATGCCATAGTTGCCAACCTCCGACGGCGACGGTCGCGTGTTGCTGCTCGTGCTCCCCAGTGGCGTCGACCCATGCCCCTGGGTGCTGTAGCTACTGCCGCTGCCGGTAGTGGTCATGTACGGCTCCGATCCGGATCCGTCTAGCCCCTCCTGCGCCTTGCTCATGTTACGCAACTCCAGCTCGATGAACGCCGAGGGGCTGAACCCGGCCAAGTCGGCGGGGTTGCCCGATGACGCCGAGGGCTGCAGGTCGCCTCCTCTTGCCCCGCTGAAGTCATAGTAGCGGGAGATGTCGACGTCGGTGTTGAACGTGCTGGGCAGCGGAATTGGTGGCTGCTGCGAGCCCTGCAGGTCGGGCAGCACCGTGTTTTGAGTGTCGGTCATGAGGTCCGTGACGGGGCTGAAGAAGTCGAACTTGAGCTGCCCAGCCTCGTCGATCATGTTCACCCATTGGTCCAGCATCTTATTGTCGCGGAACACACTGATCTGGGCCAACTGGTCGTCAACAAACTTTTGGTAGAGTTCTTCCTCCCGCATCGGCCCATCTGTAATGAACTCCGGCGCAGTATGACGCGGCGCAGGCCGGCTTTGAATGTTGGCATTGATCTTGTTGGAAAACTCCTTGTAGATCGGGTGCTTCTCGACTAAGAAGGCGATAAAAATCTTGATGAACTTGCAGAACTTCCAGCACAGGAAGTACTCCTCACTCATCGACTCCGTTAACAAGTAGAGCTGCTCCATGTACGAGTAGAGCTGGAACGACATCAACTTGCCCGTGTCGTTGATGCTGGTGCCCAGGATCGCCGCGATCTCGGCTTTATTAAAAGTGAGCCAGCGAACAAGATCCACGGTGTCCGCCCCATTGTAATAGGTCTCAATTCCCAGGTTGAAGCAGTCCACGATCATCAGATAATGACGCACGATAAGTATACAAATAAGCTGGAATCCGCGGTTCACCGAATTGAGCACGTGCGGGATGATGAGCCGCTGCAACGCAGGACCAAACACCTTCTCGGGGTGCTTGAAATAGTCGAACGAGAACTTGAGAATGATCAACGCCGATTGAATCGCTTTGGTGCTGTACTTGTTTCGAAGCGCAACGTTGTCGGGCAGCGTCGTCATCAACAAGATGTAGTTCAAAATGTGGTGGATCACCAAGATCTGCAAGCGCAAGGTACACTCCTTTGCAAGTTCGGCTCTCTCTCCTATCGTGTACAGGTGTATGTTGTTCCCTGCCACAAGGAAGTCCTGGAAACAGCGGATCTTGTGCTGCATGAAGTCCTCAAGCTCCACCACGCACGCCTCGATGGCACTCCGCTTCGGGTTCAGTTTGACCACCATCATGATCTTCGAAATCTTACGTAAGATCACCACCGACTGGTACTGGAGCGTGAAAAACTTCATGAGAATAGGCTCCAGAGCACCCACGGGGCCAAGTTTTTGCAACCCAGAACTGATGAACGGGAGCTCTGTGTCAAAAGAGTCGTCCTCGATTAATAACGGCTGACCGAAAGTCAAAGAACGCTCAACATCGAGCTCGAGGATCTTGTACCACACTTTACGCCACACATGCTTCATACGCTCGTCAGAGACAAGGTCAAACCGGCTCGGGTCGCGGTTGAGGCCAATTGCTTTGGCCATTGCGGTGATGATCAGGAAGGTGACCACCGAGTCGACTCCATGATCGCCATCTTCAGGACTTTGTATCTTGTAGAACTTCAAAAACAAGAGCACTTGGACAATGGAAAGATTTGCCTTCTTGAGGGCCGACGCATTGGAGATACAGTTCTTGGCGTGCTCGATGTAGGCCAGAGACACCTCGATGTTCTGCGCCTTCATGATCTCCGCCAACGGGTCACGTTTCTTCACAAGAGACGACAGGACGTCCGCATCCTTCGGAACGGTCAAGTATGCAAACCGGAGAAGAATCAAAGTGAGTGCAACTCGCGGGAGAAAAAACTGGTTGGGCACAATGAAGTAGCACGTGTTGTATTGGTCGGAGCGTAATACGAGTGCGAGCTCTTCGTAGAATGCGCCCTTGTCCAAATAGGGCATGAAACTATAACACTTGTCAAAAAAGCGGTCAAGCAAGCCGTCGAAGATATCTTTTGGCGGAAGCATGGCATTTATAGGTGCAATGATCTTTGTGAGAGATTCCCCGGCATTTCCCGTTAACAAACTCTGGTCAAACTCAAGCCCCGGCTTGGAAAACTTCTCGAACATCTGCTTTTGGCACGAAAAGATCTTGCCAAACATCTCTTTGATAATCGGGTCGTTCAGCGCCAAGGACATAAAGCTTGTCAGCCCGAAATGGAGCAACTTATTCTCCTTGATGACCAAGACGTCAAAGTCTTTCACCAAGTCAAGCACCTCATCGTCATCTTGCTTCGCATCTCCGTCAAATACAGACGGAATATTCTGGTTGTTATTCAGAGGAAGCTCGTAGAAGCTCTTGTTGTCCATGAGGATCTTGGGAAGCACCATATTGGCGTCATCGGCCCGCGAGCTGATCAAGTCATTGATCTGAATCTCATAGCTCAGAATAAGCCCCTTGAGCTCCGCGTTCTGCTGCTTGAGCTCAAGCACCTGCTGGTTCAACTTGCGGATATCCGTGGCCACGTCCCAGGGCTGGTTCTCGTAGAAGCACGCACCGCTGCGTTGCGACCGGATGCATGCTCCGCAGGTCGGGCGGATCTTGTCGCACTGGAGTTAGTAATTTGAGACGAATTAGCCCTGGTGAGTGTGGCGAGTGTGCGTGGGCAGCTAGATGACACAGTTCTTTTGTACTACACTGTATGCCATTTGCCACTCGCACTCCACCAAATGCCTCACAGTTCACATGCTACTTACCTTGATCTTCTTCTTGCGGCAGACGCTGCAGCTCGCAGGAACCCTGTGGCGAGACTTCTTGCTGATACGGTTGCCGTTGGCGTCGTCGTCGTAGCTCTGGGTGGGCAGGTCGTCGTCCAGCTTCATCGTGTGGTCCGGCTAGCAGCGGGCTAAAATTTAATTCCCTGACATGTCTGCTGCTGCAGCTGGCCATGGCCCCACCTGGGGCGCTATCGTTAGGCGGGTTACGGGCGGGTCGGGGCGCAAGATCCCGCTAAACCCGCCAATAAGGGGGCGGCATGGAGCGAGAAGCAGGGCAGCCAGACAATTGCAGGGCTGCGGTGAGACAGCCCTGGAGAATGATCACTCATCAGAGCGGGGACCTGCAGGGTCTGTACATTTTTCACAGCGTGGTTAGTTACATATGTTACATCTAACAATCAATTGGTGGCAGTACAGTAGGTTATAGATTCGTGGATTGAGCTGGTAACACCCACAGTGTCGAGAGAATGATTAACTGAGGGCCAGCTGTAAAAACATAAAAAAGCATAAAAAAGCATCGTTCAAATCAAACAGCAGGACATGGTTCATTCAGAGCAGTGCTCCAAGCAGTGCTCTAAGCTATAAAAAAGCAGCAGTCATTGGCTTCTCCAGGGTCGTTCAAGCGTGTGCTACGCACTGACATACACTGGCAACGACTCATGCGCGTAGCTGTTCTCCAGGAACTCTCTCCGCAACACAAGCACAGGCTGCTCCCAAGTAAGTGGGAGCGGCACGCCCGGCACCTGGGCCGTCACCCTTAAGGTATACTCTCTCTTGAGCTGGGCAAAGTGAAACGACGGCGCGAGCTCTGGCACTCCACCCTGGAGCTCGACCTCGTCCACCACGGGCGACAGTCTCCGAAGCGGGCCACGCGCCTGGAACAAAGGCACCCACTTCTGGTCCACGACCTTCTTATTGTTTTGCGTGGCAGCTCCCAAGCTGACCTCGACCACCGCACACTCAATTGGGCGGCCGGTGCGGTTTGCAATCTTCACAGAGATGTTTTCAGCAAGGCTTGAGTCCGAGATGATGGTAGGAAGCGCCCCATTGCCTGTCTGGTACTGGTTCTTGAGCTGCACCACGAGCCGCGTCGCCCCAATGGCTGTGGCTTTGATAGGCTTAGACTTGAAGCTGAGCTTGCTGGAAGTGTTGATGGTGTTCACCGACCAAGCCAATTGCTTGTTCCGCGGGGTGAAACTGATTTTCTCATACGTAGTAAGCTCGGGCCTTATCTTCTGGGCCCTCAAGATCTTGGCGACCAAGAGGTACTCCACTCTGTAATAATGCGACTTGCGTGTGAGTAAGGAGAAAGATGGCGGGAGCGAGCCTGTCTCTGGGAACTGCAACTCGAACGCGTATTCGTACTCATTTGGCTTAAAGTTGTAAGCTTTTCTGGAGTCTGGAGAAACAAGGACCGGGCACTCGGCAGTGTAGAACACCTTACTCTCCTTCTGAGTAGTGTCGGTCCCCGACAAAACTCTCCCCACGAGGCTGACGGATATGGCGCGCACGGCAACAGGCGCATCGATCTGATAACTCAACGTTCCGGAGACATAGTCCCCCGAGGTGTACTGCAGCAATTCCTGGTCGAGAGTGATCGCCAACGGTTGGCTATAGAGGGAAAGGCTCATTGTTCTTGGTTGTTGAGGATCCATTGGTGACAATAGCCAATCCTTATATGCTGGAGATGTCTTAAGTATCGTCCAGCAATTCTACAGGCCCCCCTCGAGGGATTTTTGGAAAAGTAATCACTCTCGCTGCTAGCCCTACGGATTACGAGAAGGAAAGCTAAAACATGTATGTGATTAGTAGATATGCCGAAATCCCCGCGCGGGTATGACCCCGATCAGGAAAGCGGAATTCAGCGTTCTCTATGAGGGCCGGCTTGGAACCAGATAATTAGGAAATGACTAAAAAAAGGAAACTCAGCAAAAGCAGTGTTTGTTGAGAAAAAATAAATTTTTCCAAATTGTTTACCACTGCTGGTTCTGCTCGAAGTAGTCGATCTTCGCAGAGGTCTTGGTGACGTGATCCGCGATGGTCATGCGCACCGCGTCGACCATGGCACCGTGACCACAGGCCATGAACCCGAGCGACTTGTCGGCCGAGGTGACGTGCGAGCTCACAAGCTCCTTGACGGCTGGACGGCCCTCGACGAACTTGACAAAATCGAGCGACGCCGTCGACTTCTCATCCTTGGAGCTCTCCTTCTCGCTGCCCTGGACGCTCTTCTCCTCGACGAGCTCCTCCTTTGGCTGCTCTTGCGTCACGTAGACGGTGATGTCGACGACGTTCGTGGCGTGGAGGCGGTGGAGCTCCTCGGAAACAGCCTGCACCGCAGAGTAGTCGCGGACGACCCAGATGAAGTCGATCTTGCGCTCGGCAAGGGCGTTCTTGGTGAGGTCAATGGCGTAGCAGAAGAGGTCGGCAATACCACTGCCGGAGCCAAAGAGCACAACGTTGGAGTACTTGCTGAGGTTCTCGTGGTGGCCGTATGGGCCCTCGAGCGAGACCTTGACGTTCATCTGGTGCTCTGGCAAGTTCAGCAACTGCTGGGCCAACTTGTGGGTGATACCCTTCTTGACGGTGAGCACAAAGGTGATCGAGGTGTCGTCGGAGTCCATCACGGTAATTGGGTGCGACTGCCAGAAGGTGGACTTGGTGAGGAAGTACACGTAGACGTAAGAGCCTGGGTACGCCTTCCAGTACTTTGGCTTCTGGACCTTGACCTTGATCAAGTCGTTAGAGACAAGCTTCAAAGTAGAGTTGTGGACTCCGAAGGCGATCAAGCGGAACAAAGTCACAGTCTTGTCAAGGGCAAAGCAGGCAGCAGCGGCGTAGTAGAACTCGGCAGACTCCTGCGACGCAGCGTGTCTCCAGGCAGAGAAGATGAAGAAGAAGCCGAACAACAAGTGGAGCAAGTAGAACACCTCGTAAAACTTGGCTCTGAGGTAGAAGTAGCCCTGGACGCACATGGCAAGACCCATGGCGAACCCGAGGATTCCCCACTGGTAGTAGTCGGAGTGGAGTCTCTTGTGGATGTTACCTGCAGAGACCGACTGCGAGGTGAACGCACCAGCATGCACAGTCAAGGTCGCGACAAGGATACGGGCGGTCCAGCGGTGGAACGCCATGTAGGTCGAGAGCTTCAAACCAGTGAGCCAGAGAAGGAAGTTGTTGCGGCCAGCGAACAAGATCACCAACGGGGTGGTGAAGTTGAGCACAAAGGCAGAACGGTCGCCGATGTAACGCGAGATCTCAATCTGCTTGGTCTTGAACACTGGGTTACCCTCAATGTGGTGGTAGTCGACACTCAAGACAACAACGTGGTAGATGAAGTAGCCAAAAAGCACGAGAGTCTCCATACGGGTTGGCACGAGACCGACTGGCAACTTGAAGATGCGGGCTGGCTCGATGTGCAGCTTGCTGAAGGTCGCTGGCATTGTGATGTACTTGCGGATGAAGCCGATGGCGCCGCCAGATGGCGATCCCGACGACATCATCTTGCGGCCCCAGTGGAAAACAGTGGCAACCAAGAGGACAAGAGCCCAGTACCCGAGGGCACCGATTCCGTAGTAGAAACTACGCTCCTTGTTGTTGTAACGCTGGAACACAGAGTCGTAGGCAATCTTGTACTTCTTGGCAGGTGGGAGGAGCGGCACAGACCCGTTGGTGGTCTTGTTGACGTTGTAGGTCTTGTAGTCGGACTCGGAGTACGCGGCAAACGCCTTGTGGAACTTGTCCTTCGACACCTTGACACCCAACTTCTTACAGCCCGAAACGAGGTACTTGTCGGCGATCTTGTCGTCAATCTCGGTGTGGTTGTACAAGCAGTGGGCCCACGAGGCAAGACCAGCCTGGTTCTGGCAGATGCACATAGTGGCTTCAGTCTTGTTCAGTCCGGCTTTTCCGCCGTCACAGAACGACGGACTGAGAGTCTTCATCACAATAGCACAGGCCTGGTTGACATAGAACTCCTTGTTGAAATGGTAGGCGTCTTCAGCAGTGACGCCCACCGCCAGCAACACAGCACTGGCAAGAAACCAGTTAGATAACAACATTCTGATTTTTTTTTCTGCTTACTGTCCCAATTCCAGCCATTGGGACTGATTAAATACGCAAATCCACCTCCGGAGGGCAAGCTGTGTTCAGGGTTGATTGTCCTTCATGCTGTATCTTCTAGCTTGCAGTATAGTGCCGCTGCCCGCTTTTGCCCGCAGGGAACGATCGAGTCTCTCTAGTCCGGGACGGCCAGAGTGATCTACGAAAACCCAAAGTTTTCACGTCTTTGTAATTTTCCAGCTCAAATTTCACACATCTCTCGAAGCGTGGGATAGTCCCCATCGAAATCTTTTTGATCTTCCAGATAACTGCGGCTCACGCTCATGCGGCAGTTGGCCGGAACATTTTTTGCTCCTGCAGCACCACTTACATTTAAGAAACACCCCAAATAAAATTTTATCTAAACCGTCTTTCGATGAGGGCGTTTTTGTGACGATCCGGAGTCAACAGTTGGTAACCTATTGTTTTAATCCCAGCAATTCATGATGAAAAACCGTAGCGTAGATTGCATACTTTGGTTGAGGGCTTATCGCATTTTTTAGCGTGCCAAGGACAGGACGGTGGCAGCTCTGGGCAAAGGTGGCTTTGACGATTAAACTCGTGCTTTTTTTTCACACGTTCCTGATCTTTTAGACAAACTGCGTTGCTTGGCATGCACAGTCTACGACGGCTGGCCGAGCACGTCAACCAATAGACGGAGTCTTGATTTTTTCCTTTTTCATGAGTGGTTCTTATCTGATCGGTCTGATCATGCCAGTTTGTAAGCCACATTTGTGCCGCTTGATGATTGGTCAGAACCCTATTTCTTCTTACCTAATGCTTTGCTTACTGTAGCTAAGTCACGACATGCATAGGGCTTGTGTGTGGTGAATAACACTTTCTACATTGTGCTAGCGTTCAATAGGTAAACACTGGTACATTAAACTAGGTTTTAACGATTTAAGCCTGGTACTGGACCTTAGGGTCGTACGGGAAGCTCGGACCAATCTCCTGGATGCTGACCTTGGCCAACCAGTGTCCCAAGTCAATGCTCTCCTTCAAGCTCTGGCCCTGCACCAAGCCAGCAACAAACCCACCGGCAAAGGCGTCACCGGCACCGTTGGTGTCGGCAATCTTCTCGGCAGCAATGGCGTGCACTGGAAACTCGGCGACCTCGTACTTCTCGGTTTTGAAGTCGTAGGTGACAGTGGTGGTTGGCTCAGTGCCGTGGGTGAAGACCACGGTTCTTGGCTTGTTGGAGTTCTCCTTTGGCAAAGCGGCAACGCTCTTGGCAATGGCCACGAGGTCGGTGGTCGATTCGAGACCGTGCGACTTGGCGTAGGCCTCAGCCTCAGACTCGTTGGCGACAACGACGTCGATGTACGGCAACACGGTGTCCAACTGGTCCTTGAAGAACTCTGGGATGAATGGGGCAGAAAAGTTGATCACCGAGGTTTTGGCGTCCGAAGAGGCAGCCTCCTTGCCAAGCTTCACAATGGCGTCGACGGACACAGTGAGGTGGAACCCGCCGATGTAGTAGAACTTGGCAGCCTTGATGATCTCAGCGTTCTCTGGCTTGTCAAGGTGCTCTGCCTTGAAGTGGTTGGCCGCAGCGAGGTCGGTCGCCAACGAGCGGTGCACGCCGTTGATGAGAGCCGCGCACTTACCGGTCTGGTACTCGGTCTGCACCTGGTACTTGGTAGCGAGACCAGCCTTGTTGTTGGCCTCGTTCAACAACTGCGCGTACTTGTCGTCGCCCACAGAGCCAAAGTACACAACAGAGTCCTTTGGAAGCACGTACTGGGCAGCACGAGCAGAGTTCTGGGCAGCACCGCCGGCGACGATGTGGAGACCCTTCTTGGTGATCACCTCGTCGAAGATCGGGAGATGCTTGTCCTCGATGAGGATGGCATCGTTCTCCTTGAGATCGTACTTGTCAAGGTACGACTTGTCAACGTCGACCTGCAAGTCGAGCAATGGGTTTCCGAGGCAGACCAATGGGTAGGACATGGTGTTGGATGTAATTAGGTAGAGGTAGATGAGTCTCAACTCTAGGACACTTTTCGTAGTTTTTCATGTGCTGCCGTGCGAGCGAGTGAACGAGCGCGCACGTGGTGGGTGCTACATCGGTGCCAACTGGAGGGGTGCACTGACAGACCCACTAACGAAGTTCGACTGATAGTGACAAAAAAATATGGTCCTCTCTGCTGTGCGTGTCAATGCCGTGAAGCTGCCTGTGAAGGGCGCAGTGATTTTTTTTCACGGTTTGGGCGATACTGGTTCGGGGTGGAGTTTTCTCGCGGACTACGCCAAGCAGTTGACTGCGAGTCCTTCGAGCGAGTTTTATGGGAAATTCAACCACATCAAGTTTATCTTTCCCAATGCTCCTTCAATTCCAATTACCGTGAATGGCGGCATGCCGTGCCCTGGCTGGTTTGACATCAAGTCGTTGGGCGATATTTCGGACGAGGCGGAGGATGCTACCGGTTTTCTCAAGAGCATCAAAGACGTGAACCTGTACATTGACGAGGTCACCACTGAAACCGGAATTTCTCCAGAGAACATTGTGATTGGCGGATTTTCGCAGGGTGGAGCGCTTTCGTTGGCGTCGAGCGTTTTGTTGGACCGCAAAATCGGTGGAATTGTGAGCTTGTCGGGTTTTCTCAGAGTGAAGCCTGCGATCGAGGCAGAGATCAAAGCCAAGGGCGGAGCCGATAAGCTTGCCAATTTCAAAACCCCAATTTTGCAGTGTCATGGCGACCAAGATCCCGTGGTGCACTACGAGTTTGGCACTATGTCAAAGGATTATCTCAAGAAGGAGGTGGGCCTTGAGAATTACCGGTTCTTGAAGTACAGAGGGTTGCAGCACTCGACGACGCCGGAGGAGATTGAGGAGGTGTTGCGGTTTTTTGTCAAGACTTTAAGCACCGAGGAGCGTTAGCCAAAAGGGAAATTATGTCACTTGGATTGTCTGTAGCAAACAGAGTTATCAAAAGAGACGTATTAATTCGCACTCGTGCGTCTGCAGTCCACCGGTTGAGCCAATCAACGAGCTCCCCAAAATAAAGAAAACGTCTGACGAAACCAGTATTTGGACAGCAATAGAAACATAAAGTACGCGCTACTTGGAAAACTGTTTTTAACAAAGTATCAAACCACCTGTTGTAGCGCACTGTAGGCACCTGTTTCGTTGCTTCCCCACTGGAGATAGTCCCGATCGGGCTGCCTAAAGGCGCCCCAAAACGTCAGGTAATCAAGTAATCAAGTTCTCCGCTTTAGCAGGAATGACCAGCAGCTGTGACCACAAGCGGAAGTCCTAATCAGAGTCTATAGTTGATTATCTACGATCGGCAATCCGCGCAGTTTGGTGTGCTTGATCAGGACATCGAGCCCACTATGGATCAACCTTACACAATAGATCTACCGGTGGCCCTCGGATCAGGTCACAGTTGGGCATCAATACACGATTGGGGCCCAATAGGAAGTTACCAGGATTCTCGATTACATCACTTTAATTTTGTAGGAACAATTGAAGAACGTTTATTGCAACATCACAGCGTCTAGCTTATCGGGCGTGGAAACCTTGTTTGTTCACTTATCAGCGACGCAGGGTTGGCTAAATTCCGGCGAAAAAAGAGGCGGATCCTGGTTCGTCCTAGGTCAGCTGCGAGCTGGAAAGCACAGTATCAAGCGCTTTTTTGAGGGACTCTGCCTCCTCCTTCATGATCTCACTTGTTCTGATCACTCTGTCTTCGTCTCTGACCCACTCCTTCTCGGGCTCGTCCAACCTAGCGAGCTCCGCTTTCAAGAACCCCCGTCTCACATCCTTGTTGGCGTCTTCAAGCTTCTGGTAGATGGCATCGCCGTAGCCGTCGTCCGAGTACCGCGGGATAATGTGAGTGTGTAGATGTGGCACCGACTGGCCCGCCACGACCCCGTCCTGGATCGCGAGGTTGAGCCCCGCAGCGTTGTACTGGCGCTCAATAAACCTGCTAATTAGGCGCACGGTGCGCATGTAATCTGTGGCCTCATCGTCCAGCAAGTCGGCGAGGCGAGGCACCACGCGCTTCGACACCACAAGGACATGACCCGGAACAATGGGTTTCAAGTTGACCAAGGCAAAGCTGTGGGCCAGCACATAAAACACCTGGCTGGTGACCTTGAACAGCGCGAAAAGCATTGCAGTCTGTATGTGCTTGTCACCGAGTGCTTCTCGCTGCATCCGCCGAATTTTGTTTTTCCCTGCAGATGCTGCCCAATATATTTTTATCGCTTACCATGAGTGTGAAGCGCCTAGACAGCCAGGGCCGGCCTGAGAGCCGCCCGGAGAATGGCCTGCCGGAGCTGGACTTTGCCAAGCGCTGGCGTCAGATCCGCGCCTGTGCCCGGTGCCACCGCTTGAAGATGAAGTGCTCCTACAACGACCCGCTGTTCGGGTCCTGCAAAC
The DNA here is from genome assembly GCA_002564235.1 of Saccharomycopsis fodiens. Lineage (NCBI taxonomy): Eukaryota > Fungi > Ascomycota > Saccharomycetes > Ascoideales > Saccharomycopsidaceae > Saccharomycopsis > Saccharomycopsis fodiens. The sequence goes on from JNFV01000004.1 coordinate 56,010, forward strand.
GGTGCTTTGACGCCGGGGTGGAGTGCTCGCCGGACGTGGATCCCACGGTCAACAAGAGTGTGGCCCGCAGACGGAAGAGGCCCAAAATCGCAAACATCCCGGACTTCAAGAAGCTCTCAGAATACATCACCGGCTTGCAAGCGCCCAGTAATGGCCAATTCGCAGAGGGACTGGAGCAGCACACCGCCTGGCTCACCGAGGAAATGAGCAGCTTGCGCAACATCAAGCTCCAGCTCCTGAACTACATGAGTCAGATCGACAACTTGATTGATCAGAAAGAAAGAGTTTATCTGTTTTCGCCAGGGCTGAGTGTCGCGCTGGAGGCCGGTACTATTGTGCCGCCTAGCATTTTGACTCCCCAAAACTTGCCCATAATCCCGTTCGAGAGAAACATTATCCAGGAGCTCATCAATCTCAAATACTTGTCTCTTGAGCTTTTGGAGTCTAAGCTCAACGACTTCAAAAACAAGCTTCTCATTTACTGGCCAGTTATTGAGATCCCAGACCACTACACAGTCGACTACTTGATCAAAAACAAGCCCTTGCTTCTTCTCTCGCTTGTGGTAACATGTTGTCTTGCCCTCAATGAGGTTCCTCTTTTCAATGTGCTATCGTACTATTTAGACATCAACTTATCCCACAACGTCGCCGTTAAGGGCAACTTGACGGTCGATATAATTCAGAGCTACTTGGTCCTCTCGATCTGGAGCAACCCACCGACCCAGTGGGGCACGTTTAAGCACCAGCTTCATCTTTTGAACAGTCTCAATATTTCTTTGGTGGTCGACCTCAACCTCAAGGCCGAGCAGTTGGTCTACGAGAGCCAGGATAGTGGGGATCTTAGCTTCGACAAAGTAGAGGTCATAAGGACAAACTTGATGGTGTACTTTTCGTGCGGCCTGTTGGGCTTGAGTTTACCGAAGTTCAAGCTTGTGTCCTGGAGCTCGATGCTTCAGATGTCATCCAACTACTTGCAGGAGAAATTCAACGACCAGGCGAGGGCTTCGCGGGAGAACCGTACAGACATATTTATTCATTTTATGTCCCAGTTGATCTCTGTCGGCCAAGAATTGACTTTCCAGTTAGAAAACCCTGGCGAGTACAAGCTCATAGGTGAGGACCCGGACCACACCCTGAAGTTCATCCAGAAGTACGAGGACAAGTTGTTGAAGCTCATGCTCAACTACAAGTACACGGACCCGAACGGGAGTTCCAAGGAGAACTCGCTTGTTGGTTTGACGTATCAGCAGATCATGATGCTCATGTACGACCATCTTATCTACAAGAGCTTGTCGTCGTCGCTCATCCTCTTTGTCAGCAAGAACCTCAACAAGAGCATCCCCGACAAGCACGCGGACCCCGAGTACAAGTTATACAAAGTGTCGGTGCAAGTCTTGGAGAAGCTCATCGTTGTGTCGAAGAAGCTTATTGACACCTTTTTGACAATCACTGAGATGACGTTGACCGTACCGACGTTTTTTCATTACCGCCCCATGAACGCACTCGTCAACTTGATCAAGGCCAAAATCTTGATCAAGTTGATCATTTTTGAGTTTGAAAGCGCGTCCGAAAGAGGCACTGGTGGGCCATTGGCCGACGAGCTCAAGGAGGACATCACCAAGTTGGATTTCAACTTGAAGGCGTTCTTCAACCATTTTTACAAAGTGTATAATGAGTACCTGAAACAATCCCGGGTGTTTTCGCGAATGTTTGCAGTTATCAAGAAGATCAAGAAGCTCATCAAGTTGGTCGACAGCTTGTTGACTAAGCGTGGCCCCCGGAAGCTCAGCAGCGTGGTGTTGAACCTGCAGCCGGGCGAGGAAGGCAATACCGAGACGATTGCCGGTTTTAATTTCCAGCTTGATTCGACTCCAGGAGTGGCCCCTCCTATGAACAATTTTGACATCACGTCGAATTTAGCCAACAACGACTTGCTCAGCTTGCTCTACGAGTTGGGCCGCGAGAAAGCCGTCGAGAGCATCGAGTTATTTGAGTTGAATCCGGAGAGCAAGAAGCAGCGCAGGCAGCAGCGGGAGGCGGCGCTGGCTCCGGAAACCCGAAAAAACGTGGGGGAAAAGACGGGCCCAATCTCAGAGATGATCGACCCGGACATCAACCTGCTTGTCAGAGAGTTGTTTTCCGACAACTTGCTTGGCGAGATCGTGCTCGAGCCGGGAGCTTCAGACCTGTTCTCAGTTGATGCAGAATCTGAGGTTCCCGTGATGAACTCTGTGATGCCAGACTCAATCGTGGACCAAGCGTTCGAGCCACACCCCGTGAACAAGCTCCATAATATTAACCAATTCTTGTCGTTGCCAGCAAATGAGTTGTTTGGCACGACGAATGAGGAGGTTCTTGTGGACGCCGCGGGCAACGGCGACTTGCACGCCCCGGGGTTTGCGCCGTCAACCAGCTTTGGCAGCCATGTCGACGACTACAACGACCAGTTCTGGGCGAACAAGCACAACATGCCGCCCCACAACGATTACAATTTCAACTAGAGCGGAAAACGGAGTTCTGCAGTGTATTTTATTTTGTGTGCTAATGCATAGTGAGTTTAATGTTTGTAGTAGTAGTGCACTGGCGGAGCCAATGGACTGCGGCTCTGCAGTGCGCCAGTATTCGTCCCTCTCCCCTTTAGTTAATTCCAACAGTTTGGCGTCCTTACACTGGCATTCAAAATCTTGATGGGTTCGTCCACAGTAGTGTTTGAGCTTCAACTCAACACTCCTACACGGCATAGTCAAAGCGCCCTGGGTTGGCCAGCGCACTGCTTTATTTTCTATTGCATATCACATATTTACATGATCAGTCACCTTTATGAACAGCATGGTAACGCTTCCCTCTAAACCCAAATATTTTCTGATTGTACTGGAACACCTCCTGCGGGTTGAACATGTTCAACTCCCACTTAGTGCTTCCGAAAAGATTGTCCGATCTGTGCATCAACAAGTCCATCTTGTCATTGAAATTCTCCTCCAACCACACAAGATCGTTGGCCGAGTCCTTCTCGTTGTAGCCCGTCACGAAAACCGGGCACTTGGTCTCGAGGAGCCCTGCCACGGTCTTTTTCCAGTTGTCGCCGTCCGACTCCGCAGCGTAGAAACCCGGGTGGAAGATGAAGAACGAGTCGAGGTAAGGGTCGTATGGGAAGAAGTCCTGAGACTCGTGGAGCACGTGGAAGAAGTCCGTGTGGTACACAAACGTGAGGTCGTTGTCGACACGCTTGGTGATCGGTGTCGGGCTCAGCTCAAGCTTGCCCTTGTCGAGGTTGTAGTAGCACTCTGGCCCGATGAAGTGCAACTCCAACGGGATCTCAGGGAACAAGTAGCCCAACTGCTTCCACACGTGGCCCGGCAACTGCGACTCGGCGCGCGAGCCCACCATGAAGATGCGCATTGGGCGGTCCTTCAACGAGCTGCTGTACTGGTTTGGGTACAACGTGTAGCGCAAGGCCGCAAGCGACTTTAAGCCCTCCAACGTGATTGGGCCCTTAGGCTGCAACATGTACGGCGAGAACTGGTGCAACACAGAGCCAATGGTGACGGGGTACGTGAGAATCTTGGTCACTGCCGCGAGGTTGAACTCCGTGTCCATCGAGTAGTACGACCGCGTGTAGAAGTAGGTGTCCCAGTTGGCAAAGTTAAGCGCAATGTCTCTGCCCTGGGCCGAAGGAAAGTTAAATTCCGGAAATGGCCGCCCCGAGCGCAAGTCGTGCTCGAACACGTTCACCAACTTCAAGATCTCGTACTTTTTGGTCTCGTGGTACTCCTTGTCCTCCTCCCAAGCCTCACGTGAGTGATGCGTTGGAATGCCCGACAACGGGCAGGTATAATTGATCTCCTTGTTCGTCACGGGGCACTTGGCGTTGCTCTTGATGTAGGCGGCGCGTGTGCGGATGTCGGCCAGCGGCGACGAGTCCCAGGGGTGGAACCGGTTCGCCATGGTGGGGGCATCGGGCGACGGTGGTGGATCTATTCCAAACACCGATCGGACGAAGTTCGCGATAGATCTCTTCCCGACCCAGGATCTGCACTGGTGGGCCTGGCGAGGTACCAGTAGCGACGATACGAGCATTGCTTAAGCGTTTGCACTGCAAGAGTTTTCAAATTGGAAACTCAGCCGAGAAAATGCTAAGAATTTGTATGGCGCTCAGCAACGGGTTCTGCCAGTCTCATTAGTCGCACCAGAAAAAAAACGGCAATTTTCAGCTGGGTCACGTGCGACAATCAGCTATAGCGGAGAGCCGGCGCAGTGCATCACTGTCACCAGTGGCATGATAGTGAAAAGTAGCTTAAGAGAGAGCTTGAAGTGTGCTAGTCGGGTCAGAACACTTAATTATGGTGTAAGGCACTTTTCCAGCAATGCTGCTCGCCCCAACCAGCTCAAGAAGTTGTTCGACAGCGAGAACTACTGGAGCCAACTCTCGTCCGCCGAGTCTGGCAAGCACTCGTTCATCCCATTCAAGAAACCCAGTGTGGAAACTGGTTTGTTTAGAAACCCCTACTTGACGTCACCCGCCGGTCTACAGATGTTCACCGACAACATGTTGGACATCGCTCGGGCGCAGGTGGACCAATTGGTGTCCGACGACAGCGACAAGGGCTTGACCGACTACATTCGGAACCTCGACACATTGAGCGATGTGCTCTGCAAAGTCATTGACTTGTGCGAGTTTATCCGGATCTCCCACCCTAACCTGAAGTTTTTGGACGTCGCGCAGCAGTGCCACGAGCGCATGTTCAACTACATGAACGTCTTGAACACCAATGTGCGGTTGTACGAGATTCTCAGCGAGGTGCTCGAGAGCCTGGAAAAGCAGGAAATCCGTGACGGATTGAGCAACGAGGAGTTGGTGGTGGGCAACTTGTTGTTGGCGGACTTCAAGAAAAGCGGCATTGACAAGGACGACAAGACCAGAGATCTTTTTATTGAGCTCTCGCTGCGGATCCTGGTGATCGGGCAGTACTTCAACAACAACTCGTTTGACTTGCAGCAGCTGAAATTGAGTGTGTGCAAGCAGGAGTTGGCTGAATCGTTGCCGGCAGAGCTTTATGACCAGTGTCTCTCTGAGCTTGGCGCTGTGGCTACCATGGGAAGTACCATAAAGTTCCCTGTGAACTCTCACATCACCTTCACCATTCTCAAGAGCTGCTCACTGGAGAGTTTGCGTAAACAGGCCTGGGTCGCGTTAAACAGCGCCTCGCAGCAGCAGGTGCATCTTCTTGAGTTGTTGTTGAACTATCGCAAGTTGCTAGCGGTCAAGCTCAACTACAACAACTTTGCCGATTACCAGCTTGAGGACAAGATGGCAAAGAACTCGCAGAACGTGCTTGCTTTTTTGAAGCAGCTCGAGAACAAGATCAAGCCGTTGTGCGTGCAGGAGCTCCGCAAGTTGGCGGAGTGGAAGTTGCGTGACTACGAGAAAAACAGCAGGTTTGTCGAACTTGAGGAGTACATAGAGAAGATCGCGAATTTTCAGACCAAGCTGGCCAGCAGAAAGTTGTTGGATGACGACATTGTGCTGTTCATCAGACCGTGGGACCGCGAGTACCTCACGAATCAGCTCCTTGTGAACCGCCGCCGCAAGGAACTTGTGCCTGGTGCCGACAAGCGCATCCAGCCGATTTCGAACTTCCTTTCGCTTGGCACTGTGCTTTCAAACTTGTCGAAACTTCTCACTGCGATCTACGGTGTCAAGTTTAAGATCGACCGCCCATTGAATGGCGAGATTTGGCACTCGGACGTTCGCAAGCTTCTCGTGGTGAACTCCGAGGACGAGACAGACATCGTGGGGATCATCTACCTTGACCTCTTTGAGAGAGCCGGGAAGTCGCCAAACCCGGCACACTTCACGATTGTGTGCTCGAGGCAGATCACTGATGATAAGGAGCTTGGTAGCTGCAACGTGCTAAACGAAGAGCCGAGCGGTGGGGCCAGCATGAAGTACATCCAATGTGTGAAAAACGCGAACGGCGAGGTTTATCAGTTGCCTATCATCACTTTGGTTTGCAATTTCCACAAGGCAACGCGCCAGGTTGGTAGCGAAATGGAACGGATCTCGCTCTTGAGCTTGTCGGAGGTGGAGACGTTGTTTCATGAGATTGGCCACTCGCTCCACTCTATGTTCGCGCGGACAAAGCTTCACAACGTCAGCGGGACGCGATGCCTCACCGACTTTGTGGAGTTACCTAGTATCTTGATGGAAACGTTCAGCAAAGACCCGCGAGTGTTGACCTTTTTGAGCGAGCACTATCAGCTAATGCCAAGCGACACAAGCACGGCCCTGACGGAAAACGATTTCAAGGAGAAACTCATCAACTTGCACCAGTCGGAGAACGACGTTTTGAAATACTGCGACATCTACTCGCAATTGAAGATGGCGTACCTCGACCAGCAGTTCTACTTGCAGACGCCGTCGCCAAAACTCAACGTCAATGGCGAGCAGGTGGCAGTGACAACGGACAATCCAGAGCTCATTCAGCTTGAAACTCTTGACGAGTTGGTGGGTTCCAACATGCAGTACTCAGAGGCGCTCTATCATGACATCGAGGCGCAGCTTCCAATCCTCTCAGACCAGCTGTCTACTTGGTATGGCAAGTTTGGACACTTATTCACTTACGGTGCTACCTATTATACCTACTTGTTTGACAGAGCGATCAGCTCCAAGGTGTACCTGGATTTGTTTGCGAAGGACCCGTTCAACAGAACAAACGGTGTGCTTTTCAAAGAAAGCGTGTTGAAGTGGGGCGGCAGCAAGAACCCGTGGCACTGCATTGGAGATTGCTTGGATGATAAGCGCTTGATGGCGGGTGATAAAGCCAGCATGAAGGTTATTGGTGAGGTAGGGGAGATGAAGTAATGTATATAGACAGCATCATCAGGCGAAGCCAGGTGATGAAATTTTTGGGCCACACAGCCATAAGCTGCACAGGACTCATACAATAGAGACCAGCATTCTACACATACTCACAATGCCTGCATTAAAAACCCAGTAGGCTGTAGCGCGGAGCACAGATCGAAATTTTCTTCCGAACGATCTGTCTCTTAATTTACCGCCTCACATTCCACACGTATACCATCTCATCCCAGCCCGTGGTCACGACCCAGCCAGGTTCCCCCCACAACGACCAGTCGCCCGCGGTGACAAACTCCAGGTGCCGGTTGAACACTTTCATGCACGCCCCGCTGTGGTTGATTCGCCCAAACTGCGCAGTGTTGTCTGTAGCATCCTGCCACACGCGTGCCGTCATGTCGTAGCTGCAACTCAACACGTCCGCCCCATTGTGCGGGGACCATACCACGTTTCTCACCGGGAACTGATGCCCCTTCATCTCGTTCTGTGGGGTTGGTCCCGGTCCGTGGATGCCAGGAAAAGGGTTGGTTATCATTCGAAGATCCCATACCCGGATCGACTTGTCGACTCCCGAAGTCGCGAGCACGGTGGAGCGGTACTTGTTGAAATCCAACGACAACGCCTCGAGCCCGCTGTGGGCGGCAATATCTATCTGAAGTGGTTTTTGCAGTCTTATATCCCAAATCTGGAGCCTTGACGAGGCATTCACAGACCCCACGAGGTTTGGGTTGTGGGGCGAGAACTTGGCCTGGTACACGCACTCCAGGTTCACGACCTGTGGCTGGCTCGCCTGGGCCCTGGTCACGGGCACCTGCGACGGTTTGAGACCCGGAGCAGCGGTCTGCGACCGTAGCGTGAGCAAGCTTGTTTTGGCTCCGGGGGCCCACAATTTTATAGAGCCGTCCCATGAGCTGCTGATGAAGTTCTGCTTGCTCACGAGGTTCCAGCTTACCGAAAACACCTCTTTCTGGTGCTCGTGCCACACTGCCACCGGGTACTGCGAAACTTGCGTGTCAAACATTTTAATAGACCCATCGCCATTGGCAGTCACAATATGGTTCTCGTGTGTCTCGGACCACGCCAAGTCAAAGAGACCGTCCTGGGTGTCAAATGCAGTGTCCTGGGTGATGGTGCCGTTGGGCTGGATGCTCAACACGAACAAGCGGCCGTTCCCCGCTAGACCGTAATTGGCCGACCCTGCCACCGCAATCTTGTTATCATAAAACGAGGAGTACTTGGCAGCAAATCCGCTGTAGCCAGAGATCCGGTGCAGCAACATTATGTCCGTACCCCAGATAATTCTAGCCGGTATAAATCGCGGAGTCGCGTGCTTACGTAATGTTTGCAGTGTGGGGCAGGACCACAAGAGCTGCGACTTTCAATCTGAGTTACGTACTATCGTATCAGGTTACAAAGTTTGCCTCATTATCATTTTTTTTTTTTGTTTTTCATATTTGAAAAAACCCTTTACTAACCGGATCTTTTCTCCGCTTGAGAAAGTTCCACCGCTCGGTAATCACTGCGTATGCACCCACAGTGTTGTCAAAGATCAACCGGTGCTCCGGTGCAATATTAGTGTTACACTGCCGGTACTTCACAGCGAGTGTTCTGAAATTGATGTTGTTTCTCTTGTATGTGTCCTCTATGTGCTTTCCTGGGACTAACTTCAAGAGCCTCTTCAACATGGACAAGTACAGATCAAGATGGATCGTCTCTGCCTCCATGCAGAGTTCGAACTGGCGGGACTCCAAGGCAGTCAAGTATGCTTCGTTTCTGAACCCTTTTTGTGCAATGAGCCTGGAGGAGGTGATTGGCTGTCTCAAAGCGTTGAATGTCAATGCACAGAGAGTAGTCTCTAGTAGGACGAAGGGTAGTATTAAGAAAGCGAGCCGCATCTTAACAGAAGTAACATTCTCAAAGGGCATTCCTACTTTATAAATATCTTCTCTTTTGCTGAGATGCTCAGCCTCCTAGAAAATAGTGCGTCCTCCTCTTGTGTGCATGCCAGGCGTGCCTCGTGCTCTTTATCCATACAATAGCAGCCAGACTCACATGCGGGCCACGAGCGGCACTACACACGGCAACGACGTAATTTGACGTCATTCAAAGATTGATGGAGCATAACTTAACTTTACTCTTGACCAGTTTTAGTACCTTCATTTATGTCGTACTAGATTTCGGGCACTTCTGGCTTCTGCGGGCTTATCTAGCGCGACCGATCCTGGCCGGTGGGCCATACTTTGGCACACACAGTAGACCGTAGACCGTGCATAATTACCATGTTTCACCCATGCATGATGTGGAGTGGCCAAGACGCTTATATAGAATATCCCGATGCCTTTTTCTTGGAGCAAACTGAACTTCATAAAAGGAATTTGGGAGAGGAACAGAAGACTTTGAAGAAATTTTTGAAAATCGTTGTCTCTGCAAGACGCTTTATATCAGACCATCTCCACGAAACCAACTACCTATCTCTCCAACGTGACTCAAAACCTGATATAATTTTGGCAAACACGCAATCACAATGAAGTGCATATGGCTTTGTGTCCTGGCGCTTACTTTGTCGGTGAGAGCCACCTCTACTACCAAAAGCTCTGTCATAGTGCCTGTCAAGAGTTCCGCCGCCCCAGCTCCTACCGACTTCTTTGAGGACATCAATCGGGCCATTGCTAGTGCTAGTGCTAGTTCTGAGGCTGCCATGGTCTTTAAGGGCATTAACTCGGTCGTCACGGCTTCAAAGGCGCGTGCAGTGTCTGCGCTGGTAGCTAAAGTTGCCTCTGCGCTGAAAGCTTCCGCTGCAGCAGCCGCGACAGATGAGCCCGATTATGAATACGTCAACATATACGGCTGCAAAAGTCTGACCGTGAGCACTCCCAATGATATTGGCAAAGCGGCGTACGGGTGTGTTTTTGAAGCTAGTGTGGAGTACCTTATTGGTTTGGGAAACACCGCAGTTACAAACCTTACTGAAATTCTTGGTAACTTTAACGACTACAATAAGCTGTACGTTGCTTACACTGGAAGTATTCAAACCAGTATTCTTCTGGAATTTCAAGATTGGTACCAAAAGAACAAGGACATGTATCTGTGTCCAAAAAAGAATAAGTGCATTCAGGCAACAGGAAGCAATGGAGTAGCACAGAGGTGCACGGGCTGCAGTGACTACGTCTTGAAAGATCTTTATTTTGCCGATGACAAGGAGCTGCAAGCAGCTCTGTCTTTAAGCTCTTTCTACCTGATAAATATCACTACCGATGACTTGGGAAAAGTGGACAGCAAATCCATGTCTACCGGGGGCTTCTGCGACTATAAGCTCAAGAACGTCACAGCTCCAAAGGCCATAGAGCTCATCCCAGACCCTATGTCTGGCGTCAATTCTCAAAACGTGACGGACATGAAAAAGCTTCTCAAAAGCGCATCTGATCACCTCTACAAAACGTCGCCCATGGACATCTTCGACACCCTCACTCCAGCAATGATCATGGCAACAACGGCAGAGAATGTGATGCAAATCAAAGCAGACGGAGACAAGGTACGAAAACTTCAGGCGGAAGAACGCAAGTTGATGATTCTCAACATTGTTCTCGGTATCGCGGGAGTGTGTTCCCTTTTTTTGGGTGGTATTGAAGCAGCGATCGCCACTGCTCTCATATCTTCTATTGACATGCTTGCAAGCTGGGGTATCACCGGCCACTTTGATCCAACCGATATTGCGTATATCCTTCTTGGTGCTATTTCTGGAATCGTGTCCACAGTGGCTAAGGGAGCATCACTTATCGAGGCTGCCAATACGTTTCGTTTCGTGCGGTCGGCAAAGCCATTTTATCTGAAAATGACTCTGTTTAAGCACTACTACGAGCCAATGGGGCAAATGTTTCCCGGAATTGTTTTCAGCGCTGTCTCCAACAACAAGAACAGCTAGCTGAGAACTTTGACGTACATACAACATCTGAAACACACATAGAGTATAAATGCACTTGCACCCCCAGTAATTCTAAGGATCAACCTAGTAAGAAGAGCGCTTTCGACAAATCCATTAATGACAAAAACCGCTCAAAAACCTGCTCTTGACTCTGGTCTAGCGGTTTGCTAGGGCTAATGAGTGTAATGAAATTTCATGGTTGCCCCACAAAATATTCAATGTACATATTCTGCACGAGCATGCAGGTAAGTGAATTTTCGGGTAACCAAGTCGTCCCGTAATTAGCACGGGTAACCGCCTGCAGGCCAGAAACAGCAAGCAGCAGGGCCAATTTCTGATCATGAACAGTATAATTTCAAGAAATTTCGCTTTACAGCTGACTTCAGAGGATTTTCATACTACAGATCGATAGCTGAAGGCTTGCTCGTCAACACTTGAGCAAAAAGAAACGTCCAAACACAACGCTGGCGATTTGGCACTAGACCGGGAAACTGAGTGTCATTTACGCACATACGAGATAGTGGTATCTCCATCTTGAAAACCAGAAAAGGCTGGATTTTCGTTGATTCTTACAATCTCTGTACTACGAGTGTTTTACGAGGTTTTTAAGGCGTTGCCCTGTTGGTTTTGGACTTGGTCGGTTGTGCATCTTTAAGCTCACCCCCATTTCAGATTTGTAAAGATGTTCAAGAGCACAGGGGTGAAAGAGCCGCTTGAGCCGGTGCCCACAGTTCATCCAACTGAAGAGGAGTTTAAAGAGCCGATTTTTTACTTGTCGTCGCCAGAAATTCGCAAGTTGGGTGAGAAGTACGGAATGCTCAAGATAAAGCCCCCTGCGACCTGGAAACCGCCTTTTGCCATTGATGAGAGTCAGTTCCAGTTTAAGCCGCGGGTTCAGAAGGTGAGCGAACTTAGTTTGAAGTACAGAATACGCACGCTATTTCGAGACGGGTTGGTGAATTTCATGAAAATGAACAAGAAGAAAATGCCTAAGACAGCTTACATCAAGCTTGAGAATGGACAAAAGATGTACTACTACGATTTGTTCTTGAAGCTTAATCAATATCTCTCTGCAAACATCAAGGACATTCAGAAATCGGCAAAGGCGAACGACAAAAATGGCAGAAACACATTACATAATGAGCTCCGAAACTTCCCCGAGATTTGGTTGGAGTTGAACGCGATCTACAAACTTGAGCCAAAGAACCGGGAAATCAAGGACTTTTACTTGGAATATGTTAAGGATTACTGCATTTTCTTGTCGAAGAATTACAGTGCCAAACTCGCGGCCAGTGCGAGCGACTACCACTTCAATCACAACCCATATAATGAGGAAGAGTCGGAAGAAGAGGAAGACGATGACGACGAAGAAAGCGACGGTGACTGTCAAGAGTGTGGGCTGGGAAACGATTCCGCCAATATTTTGCTTTGTGACGACTGCAACATGGGGTATCACACGTATTGTTTAAACCCGCCGGTGGACAAAGTTCCGCGTGGAAGCTGGTTCTGCGACGAATGTCTTGTTGGGTCTGGAGAGTACGGATTTTTGACGAGTGATAAGGCGTACACTTTGGAAGACTTTAAAAAGCATAACGATGAGTTCAAAGAGCGGTACTTCGTCACGCAGTTGCTTGATTCTGACAGCAAGTACATCCAAGATTTGTCCAAAAAATATCTTGATGACCCTGAGCTTGAAGACGAGTATGTGACGTATCTTGAGAACGAGTTTTGGGACAACTTGGTTGAGAATGATCAGTCTCGGTTGAAGGTCAACTATGGCGCCGATATTCACAACTTGAAGCCCGGCCAAATCAGCGGGTTCCCTATGAATTACCCCTTCAAGGAAGAGAAGAAGAATGATCCATACATCAATCACTCTTTCAACTTGACGAAGCTCCCATTTGCTCACGGTTCTCTTCTCAACCATTTGGATGACAGAATCAGTGGTATGACAATCCCTTGGATGTACATAGGGTCGTTGTTTTCCACGTTCTGCTGGCATTTGGAGGACCATTATATGTTTTCTGCCAACTACTGTCATCAAGGTGATATCAAAAGATGGTACTGTGTGCCAGAGTCGGACTGTCACTTGTTTGAAACTTTAATGAAAGAGTTGGCACCAGATTTGTTCTTGCGTCAACCTGACTTGCTTCATCAGCTTGTGACGTTGTTGTCTCCATACGAAATCAGAAAACACGGTGTCAAGTGCTACTACGCAAACCAAAAACCAGGCGAGTTCATTGTCACGTTTCCAAAGTGTTACCACGCAGGGTTTAACTGTGGCTACAATGTCAACGAGGCTGTGAACTTTACCAATAACGACTGGATGCGGTTTAGTATAAGAGCTTTGGATGATTACAAGCTTGTCAAAAAGCCACCTGTTTTCAACCAAGTGCAGTTGTGTTATAGTATATTGCGGCACCTTTTGGACGAAGCTCCAAGACAGGAAAGATCTTTGAAGTACTTTGTGTTCGACTATAACAAGATCACGGAGGAGAACTACACGATGATTGTTCTTTGCGTGGCATTCTTAGAAAAGGCTATGGACGAGCAGCAGACGGAAATGGCACGGTTCCAGCAGTTATTCCAGCACGCTAAGAGAAAGGGCTCCGTTCAGTTCATCAACGACATACACCACTCAAACCAAGTGTTTGATATTAATCACGTGGAGGATCTCGACAAGTTCTACGAAGACTTGCTGAATTCAACGTCCAAGGACAGCGTCGATGTCATCTGCAGCAATTGTAAAGACATTTGCTGCTCCCTGTGGGTGGAAATTTTCAAGAAACCTTCACCAAGGGCTGCGAAAAGACGAAAATTGCTTTCTACAGGTATGATAACTCCAGATCCACTGCCGGACAGTCGGAAACTCGTGGACGTGTACAACCATGATTCAGAAGAGCCTGAGGAGCCCTCTGTGTTCTATTGTCTCAAAGACTTTAACAAAGCATACGCTGCTACTGGTTTAGCAAAAGACAAGGATTTCTGCTTGTTCATGAAATTTGGATCTCACAATATCAGTTATTTGATTGGTGAGACCAAGCTGAAGTTGGCCACCTTAAGACCTGTGAGAACAGTCTGAGAAGGCGAGCTCCATATATAAATATACTGTACAAATATTTAGAATAAGGTGATGATCTGAACGACACTAAATTGTAATATCTCAATTTCATATGAAGAATTCTAGTGGGAAAGAACGTTTTTTTACCGTTTGTTACATCACTCAGTTTGACCCCCCATGTTGAACCCCATGTTGGCAGACGCAGATAGGTAAAAAACAAATCTGCACGCCTCTTAAGCTCTCCGTTGCAATGTTGACTGCAGTTGGCTTAGCGACTAAGCGTGGGTTCGCCTCCTACAAACCTGCTTTTAACAAGGTCCAGCTTTCTTTCTTCACAAAAGAAAATTGTGGGCTTTGTTTTAATGCAAAGGACGTGCTTGACTACGTAGTGGAAAGTGGTCAATTGGAAACTCAACCTGAGATCAAAATGGTGGATATCGAGAAACCCGAAAACAAACAATGGTGGGACAAATATGTAAGTAACATTTGGCGGCTTTATTCAGTTTTATTCTAACTCTTAGCACTACGACATACCGGTCTTGCACGTCGAGCATCCTGGTCAAACAGAGCCTATAGTGTTCATGCATCGCTTGAATCAAGAGAAATTGATTCATGCAATCAATGAGCCTCGCTCATAAGCTTGTCTCACCGCTCCAAATCATTTTACGCGTATTTTAATTTATTCTAGACTCAAATTGACATATTTATGGTATACTTTGCCTTGTAGGTTTAGTTTTACTGGCCGGATGTATGCGAAGATGTTTCATTTCTATAGAACAGATATCAAAGTTAGCAAGGCTTGGAGCTAAAAGCCCTTTTCTATCACGTCGAATTTGGCGCCGCCAAGCTCTTCAAGACATCCAAACTCGGAACTCCCAAGTTCGGCTTCTTGCCATCAGGAACCTGTTCGTCTTCAAGTTTTCTTTTCTCTGTCGCCTTTCTCTTCAGGGTCTCATTGTAGCACGTCCAGTGGAACACCTGTCCACCGACATCCACAGCATTCTTAAACACCCAGTCACTCGTCTCGTCGTCCCATTCTCCTTGCAACGTATCCTTACAGATACTGCACACCTGGTCGTTCGCCCTGTCTCCCACTGGAAGTGACGGAATCTTTCCATTGTGTATCTCTTTCTTGCTAGACTGCTCAGCGGCCGCAGCAGCAGCGACTGCCGCGTCGTCATTGCCATCGTTACCCAAAATCTCAGACTCTTTGAATTTCAAGAAGTCTTCGATAGGGATGTAATAGCTTCGCGTGTTGATGCTAGCCAGGTCCTTCAAACGCTTGTTGATTCTGAAGTGCCAGTCCAAGTGGGTCTGCGAGTCCAGCTTCTTGCTGAATCGTTTACCGCAGTTGTTACACTTGATAGACTTGGACTTGTTCAACTTCTCGCGCATGGCGCTGGCTTGCTGCGCCATAGAAGTGACGCTGGCATTGCTAAGTTCGAACTTGGAGAAGTCGATACCGTCGGAAGCACCGGCGGTGGAAGTGGTGCTTGCCTTAGGGACACTCAGCAAAATGTTCTTGAGAAGCGATGTGCTGAGTTTCAGGTTGATGAGTGGCTTCATCACTGGCTTTTGAACAGCTGGAGCAGGCGCTGGCACTGGCGCCGCGACTGGCGCTGCGACTGGTGCCGGGGCGTTGGCTTGGCCGCTCGGTTTCAAAAGCCCAGCAGACTGGAGAGTGGAGAACAATGCGTTCAAGCTGGCGTTCTTACTCTGGTTGGTTACCGGCTGCTGTGCCGGGACCGCCTTCGAGAGAATCGCGTTCAAGTTCAGGAGCATGGGGGATCCGTTGCCGTTGTTATGGTTTACATTTCCCTGGCCATAGTGGGCCGGCGTGCTGCTATTGCTATTTACTGGGCTATTGACAGAATTAGTGAACGAACGCTGGCTGGCTTGGCTGTATTGACTGCCCTGGTTGTATTGCGCCTGTGGGACTGGTGGCGGCTGGCTTGGTTGCTGGTCGGCCTGGCGCTCGGTCTGAATGAGCCCCTGTAACTGGCTGTGGATCTGCGCCAACGCGGCGTCGCTGAGCCGCTGTGTGAGCAAGAGTGTGCGGAGCTGGTCCGACGTCGCAACCTTCTCGCGTAACTTTTCCGCGAGTTTGTCTCTATTCGCGTCGTAAGGGAGCGTCGCAAACTTCAGCTTCACAAGACTCTGGTAGTCGTCGATGTCTCTGATAAGGCTAGCGCTCGTATGTTGTGGTGGCCCTTGGTTCGTTGGCATCGCTTGGCTGTTTCCATAATGGCTTCCCTGACCTCCCTGATTGAAAGACCCGTTATTTGACTGATGCAACTGGGCGTTGGTGTTCAAGTGCGGCAGCGGGGTGGTGCCCTGCACCTTCCCCCTGGTGACCCTCTGCAAAAACTTGTCAATCTTGCCCGTGGTCTCTGTCGGGAACAAAGGAAGCCCCAGGCTGGAGCGCGTGGTCTGCCAGGTGGAGAACAAGCCAATCATCTTCTTGCGCACCGGCTCGTCCACTAGCGTGTAGGCATCAATAAACACTTTGGGCAACTCGCCGGCAAAGAGTACAGTGTATGGGGACCCGATATTTTTACAGACAGAGTCAAGAAGATATAGCGCGTATAGCTTCTGCCCAGGTACACATTTATTGATCCTTTTAACGGTAGCAAGGGTTATATATTTTGCCGCGGAGATGTTCTCCTGGGCAAGAACCGTGAGAGTCGTGATTATCGGCCGCGAGTTGAACGTGAGTTCCTGGAGCGAGTTGTAATAATCATCTCCCACTTGCTTGAGCTCTTCCTCTGAGGACATGACTGCGATTAGTGGAGATGATAACAGGTCGATCAAATTTGACAAGAAAGTGCAGCATTACCCGGCAATGCGCCCATCGGAGTGGCCGATCGGTGGCTGGCTTATGGAATCGATGGAACCCCAGGAAACCAGTACCCCCCAGGTTGCGTGCGCCACTGTGGCGCATGAATTTCACATGGCAATTACCTGAGATTAGATTGTAATTAATAAGGAAAGGAAAGGCGTGTCGCCATGGGAGCGCCTTGAAGCAAAAAACAAATTCTTTTAGTAAAATACTATATGTTACTTCACAATCGCAACTGACTAATATGTGTCAATCTTACAAATTGCATTTGCCTAGACCTGCCCCTACTCAGACAGGCTAGTGCCCATTATGCTGTATGGCGCCACCCCGTGTCACCCGGCGGCCGATTTTAGTAAGCCCGGCCGGCCAGCCTGAGCCACGGTTGAGGTATATAAAGGGCCCGCGACCGGAGATCGGACTTTTCAGCACATCTAAAAACTCACACACAATGGTCGCCACCATCCAGAAGCCAGCCCCAGGATTTACCAAGACCGCCGTCGTCGACGGCTTGTTCGAGACCGTCTCGCTTGACCAGTACAAGGGCAAGTGGGTCGTCCTCGGGTTCATCCCATTGGCGTTCACCTTTGTCTGCCCAACCGAGATCATTGCCTACTCTGAGGCCGTCAAGAAGTTTGCCGACAAGGACACCGTTGTGTTGTTCGCCTCGACCGACTCCGAGTACACCCACCTTGCCTGGACCAACACCCCAAGACAGGACGGTGGTCTTGGCCCAATCAACATCCCATTGATTGCCGACACCAACCACTCGCTCGCCAAGGACTACGGCGTCTTGATTGAGGAGGCCGGTGTTGCCTTGAGAGGAATCTTCATCATCGACCCTAAGGGAGTCTTGAGACAGATCACCATCAACGACTTGCCAGTCGGCAGAAACGTTGAGGAGACCCTCAGATTGGTCGAGGCCTTCCAGTTCACTGAGAAGCACGGCGAGGTCTGCCCAGCCAACTGGAGCGAGGGTGCCGACACCATCAAGCCAACCGTCAAGGACTCCAAGGAGTACTTCGGCAAGCAGTAAAATGGTTGACCGACTTTATATTCCGCTTATCCACTAGGATCTTATAAATAAATAACGAGAACAAATCGTAGAGCCCAATGGCAATTGCACTGGCAAGGCCGAGTGCAGTTGTCTGACACTGTGCAGTGGCAGTTCAGGTGCTTTGATGCGTGCCCCGATCTCTGGGTCCAACCTCATTGGCTGCATGGCAGTGACAAAAGGGCAATGCTTTATCTCACAATGCTGAATCCAAAAACATTCGCTGAACATCAGCCATTGCAAATAGCTAGCATAAAACTCTTACTATAATCCTACGCCTCAGAAACATGCTAATCTGTGCATTACAGTATTGTTCTATGTACATACGGTACTGTCTTGGTCCGCAGCCACTCCATTGTCGTGGCCGACAACTATTCGCCTTGCTGCCGCGCCTACGGCTCGTTGACAGAACTATTGCGCCTTCGCAGCAGCGTCTCTCAACTCAGCCCGCTTCACCGCCCGCTGCTTCGCCAAAAACTCCTTTCTGTGTCTTTCTCCCCCGTTGATCTTCTTGCCCGTCTTGATAGCCCTCAACTTGACCGCGCTGTCTTGGCTGAACTTGTAACGCCAGTTCAAGATGTACCGGCGCAACGCCGTTTCTATGCCGGACTCCTTCATCTGCGAACTGGTCACGCGGAATAACTTCTTCCAGGTGCCGAACAACTCAGCGTGCTCGGCAGCGCCTCTGCCGATCTTGCCCAAGAACGTAGCCACGTCCGGCACGTCTTTCGTCGGCTGCGGCACCTTGAGCTTGCTCACTAGCGTTCTGCTCGTGGTCGAAAACCCTCGGCTGAGCACGGATCCAAAAATATTGCTCATCGTTGTAGGTCGGTCCTCTGCTCAACCCAGCTGTCTTCACAATTTTTCAGTTCTCGGTTATGTGCGATGGCCCAATTACCTCCGCATAGTGTAGCTAGACAGCTTACGATAGCTAGAACTTACCACTTCTCGCTCCAATGACCGAACCTGCGCCCCTCGACGAGCTCCAGTGGTCTTCGCCCGAGTGGATCCAGGCGTTTGGGCTTAACCTGATGAACGTGCTTGATTATTTCGCCGAGTCGCCGTTCTTCGACCGCTCCTCCAACAACCCGGTGCTCAAGATGCAGTTCCAGTACAACGAGCACACCGTCGTGTCGCAGACACACCCCGTATTCATCCAAAATCTCCAGAAGATGACGGGGGTCGAGTTTGTCTTGCACATCAATAACGAGCCGACGTTCTACGTGATCCGCAAACAGCACAGAGAGTCGCCAAGCAAGGTGAGGATCATCAACGACTACTACATCATCAACACCAACATCTACATGAGCCCGAACATATACAGCATTTTAAGCTCGCGGTTGCTCAACTGTACCTTAAATTTCAAGAAGAGCTTCAATATCTTGAACCAACTCAACGACTTTGACTCCAGCGTCGGCCACCAGTACCTCCTGGATGACATCGCCCACAACATCAAGGAGCTCGAGGCAAAGCTCGAGGCAACCGATAACATGAACAAGGCGGCCGCCGGTGCTAATGCTACAAATCCGGCAAACACCACTGCAAATACGCCCACGGGGGCACGCCTCCAGAACACCACGACGCCAAGCTCTACTGCGATCACGCCAAACACTCCAGGAAATGTTGGTGGGGTTGCTTCGATAAAGACGCAGCAGCCGTCTATCATTCTCGACAAGTTGTTCAGCATCACTGTGAAGGAACTCGATGTCGAGGGTAAGTAGTAGTGCAAGTTGTGGTGCTCAGTGTGCACACCTGTTGGTAAATGTACTATCTCCAGTATTGAAATTACCTAGCCCAATTTAATGACATTTACGTTGGCTGCTGTAGTTTTTACGCTGTTCCTTTAGAAATGGGGATGTTCTTGTAGCTCTCATTGGGCCACCTGGAGTGCACCTGCCAGCTATTGAGCAGCAGTACACGACACTCGGTCATGTCTCGGTGCAGCGGTGCACAGTGGAGAGTCGCTTTCACCGCGCAATCCAGTTCGTCATAAAATTATATCTTTCCACCTACATTGCCAAATTAAATTGTATTTTTTTTTGTTTATATTTTTTTGTAATAATTAAATCACATATTACGTTCAAGTTTGTGTGTAGTGGGCCACTCCCTCCGACTTCAAAATAATAAAGAGAGAAATTATATGGTCACAGTTGAGCTCACAACAAAACTTAGTACAACGAAAACCATCTTCCTCTAATTAAAAATAAATAATCACAAGCTTTTTGGCTTTTTTTTGACAAAACATTTCCCGCTAGGGTCACTCACACTGACACCATCTGGTCATGGATGATCATCTGCCGTTGTGGATCTCTACTGGGCTCGTGCAGATCTCAGACACGTGCATCCATCACGCCGCGCATGACACACGAGCAAGAGCCAAACACTACTCTATAAGCACAGGTATTTCGAGAAAAATGAAAAAGCGTTTTATATATTAATTTCTCCCCACTTTGCTTGGCCAAAAGTTCGAGATCCAAGGTTATACCCCTTTCGGAAGCTCACGTGGGGGATCTGATTCCCGGGTAATAAACACGATAGCCAGCCGCAAGAGAACTGAGGTTATTGCAGAAACCACCAAGTGAGAGCCCGAGACCATGGGGCAAGTTCTGAAAGAGTACGATGCTGGCAGTAGCATCAAGAGCCACGGGTGGCGCAGAAAGTTTGCCGTGGCAGCGGGGGCAATGGTCTGCGGTGCTCTTATGTTGTACACACATGAAACCGGCCAATTAAGCAGCATATGGCAACAGTACGGTACCAAAAAGGCTGAAAACTTACTAGGAAAAGCAGCAGACGTGACGGAGCCCGAGGTCTTGATTACCGCAATGCTGGAGGTTGAACAAGCAGACACCCTCCAAAGGCTAGGGCTCACGAACCAGCCGCAGGTGCGCATGGACTATGGCGACTACAGTCGTGTGATACACGGCCGGTTTCTCCACATCACAGACTTACACCCAGATCCGTTCTACAAAGAGGGCACTGGCGTTGAGTCTGCGTGTCATAGTGGGAAAGGTGAGGCGTCGAAGTACGGCGATGCAATGGCGGGCTGCGACTCGCCGTACCAGTTGGTGAAAGAGACGTTGGACTGGGTCGAGGAGAATTTGAAAGACAAGATTGACTTCATTGTGTGGACTGGAGACAATGTGCGGCACGACAACGACCGCCAGATTCCGCGCACGGAGATGCAGATCTTCGACGTGAACCAGAACATCAGCGACTTGATGTTCAGCAAATTCAAGAACCACAGCACCCCGGACCCCCGTGTGTTCGACGTGCCGCTCATTCCGAGCTTGGGCAACAACGACGTGTACCCCCACAACTTGTTTGCATTGGGTCCGACGTTGCAGAGCAGATTGCTTTTCAAGACCTGGTCCAACTTCATTCCGCAGAACCAGATGCACATCTTCGAGAAAGGCGCGAGTTTTGTGAGCGAGGTCATTCCTGGCAAGTTGGCGGTAATGTCGATCAACACCCTCTACATGTTCAAGCTGAACCCGTTGGTGGATAACTGTGATTCTAAGAAGCTGCCGGGTTACTCGTTGTTCCTTTGGTTGGGCTACACTTTGAAAGAGTTCCGTAAGCGCGGCATCAAGGTGTGGATCACGGGCCATGTTCCGCCAGCTCCCAAGAACTACGATTTGACCTGCTACCGCAAGTTCACGTTGTGGATGTACGAGTACCGTGACATTATTATTGGCAACTTGTACGGCCACATGAACATGGACCACTTCATTCCGTTGGACGCAGTGCTTGCATACAAGTCGTTGAAGAAGGACACACTAATGCCGGGCTACGAGGACCTTGTGCTGGCGTTTGCTGAGCTTGATCAGGACGACGAGGATACACTCGAGGAGATGTACAGCCAGTTTGGAGCTGACGGGCTGCCGCGGAGTATTGCAGCGTTGTCCCTGGAGATGCACGCGCAGGGGGCCGCTCCGGGCCTCAACAAACTTGACTACTTGGAGTCTGTGAATGAGATCTTCTACTCCAAGTTGCACGAGCCGTCGCTCAGTGCCCTAGGCAAGAAGAAGAAGCACAAGAAAAAGAAGAAGAAGAGCAAAGACAAGAACGACGGCACGCGGTACTCGATCGTCCACGTGGGGTCCAGTGTGATTCCGACGTTCAACCCGGGAATGCGTGTTTGGGAATATAACATTAGCAGCTTGGCTAAGGAGGCAGGAGTGCAGGTGCAAGCCGAGCACCAGCCGTTGTCAGAGTTTCTCCAAGAGTTGGATGTCAAGATTGATTCTATCCTTGAGGGCGAGAGCTCTATCAGTGAATATCACGAAATCTTTGATCTCGCACTGCCAGTGAGCCGACCAGACAAGTCCCTTCCGCCAAAGTCGAAGAAGGACCTCCCATTGGGGCCAGCGTACACTCCACAGACGTTCACGCCCGTCAACTTTGCGCAGTACTACCTTGACTTGGCTGCTGTGAACGACGGCTCGAAGCCTTTCGGCTACGAGCTCGAGTACACGCACCAGAGCAAAGCGTACAAGATGAAGCTGTTGTTGGTGGACGAGTGGGTCAAGCTTGGGTTGCGGTTGGCAAAGGACGCGAGAAGCAAAAAGAAGAAAGCGGGGTTGTGGGACAAGTACCTTCGGAATGCCTTCATCTCGACAGGCTACGAGGACATCATACGAGATGGAGGGGAGCCCTGAGCAACAGGCACGGCACGTTCTACACTAGAGTTAGCAACACATTAAAAGAAGCTAGAGCGCTGTAGCGCGTAGGACATGCGTCAAAGGGGAGCGTATTCATGCTGAGGCGTGTCCCAGGCAGTGAGACCACGCCTCTGAAACCTGCAACGAGCTTGTGACCGAATGGGGCAGTTGGTTGTGTCTCACGAGTGCGTCTCGCGCTCTAGAATGTCCTACTAACCTCACTTCGAAGGTCGAAGGTTTGCAGATCGAATGTTCGAGGATCGAAGGTTCTCGGCTAGTGGCAAGCCATCGTGCCTTCGTCGGCCGAATCCTGGGCTTCGTTCTGGCCAAGGAGGGGTTTCGAACCAGAATCAAATTCCCCGCCCCAGACAAAGTTCCCGAGCGCCGCGCCGGCAACCACCGCCAACATGAGCCAGCCGTTGTAGGTCATGAACACCAACATTAGCATGAATGAGTAGCCGACCTGCAACCCGTAGTACACCGACTGGCGTAGCTTGAGCTTGCGCGGCACCCTGCCCACGTACAGGTTCGTGGTATGCGCTGCTGTTAGTAAGGAGCACCAAAAGCGGTGCTGAAACGGGGCACAATAGTCCGTCTCAGACCGGCCGAGACCAAGCCAAGACTCAAATCAGCTGAGAATTTCAGTTGGGGCTATTGAGCATGGCATCGGTAAAATGAAATGCGGCAGTGCGGACATGAGTGGCGGTGTTTCTGTGCGGTATTCTCACCCCACCTCATCCCCTATTGATCTCAGCTGAGTGCGCGCAGTGCAAGCGCATTTCCACCTTCGATCCGTCTAGCACCAAAAATCATTCTTTTAATGTTCCAACTCACCCTTAATATCCCTATTCGCTCTCACAAACTGGTTGTATCTGCTTTTCGTAAACTCGTAGCCCGCGCCGAGAAGCACAAGCGCGATCACGGAAAGCACGAGGTCCAGGCGGGTGTAGATGTGCCACCAGCGGAAAACCACACAGACGTTGGTGTAGTCCCACGTGAAGAGCATGTTCATGCTGCACATCGGGCCCGGCATGTCGGGCATGTCGGGCATGTCGTGGCCGGGCATCTCATGGCCTGGCATCGAGTGCTGGGAGTGGTCCATCTGGTCAGTCGTTGGCTGCTTGGCTGCTTAGCTGAGGAGGTGCCCAGCTGAATTTGGAATCCCGTCCGAGGTGCAGCGCTGCAGCGTGGCCTGTGCAGCAGCGGGGACTGCCCTGCTTGGCGGACGCGGGCCAGAACCGGCATGCGCCCGAAAGCGAGCGGTAATAGGCAACAGAGTGGGCTTATCCCCCAGCGTATTCCAGCAACCCCAATGTCTTAGACCACAAGCCTCTGCAGAGCCTCCTCAATCTTATCCCATTTCATCCCGTTTCATCTTTCACTGAAGCCACCCTGCAACACATAAGAGCTGTTGCTTTAATGGTATGACTACTGCCCTGCGTTTGCGGCCCGTTGCAGGCTGTCGAATAACCGCCTACTGCTGTTGTTGACTTTTTCCCAGTTCCCGGTCTAGACCAGGATGCCAAATTTTTTTTCTGACACCCACTCACATTCTTGTCCAAACACACTAACTCTCAACATGTATTTTGTGCCTCCTGGCGTGCCCCATAAACGTAGCTAGCCATCTGAACACCGGAGTGCCCCGTCGCTATAGCCTACTCTTTGTTCAGAGACAATAGCGCGTATTGACAAACATTGTGCCTGGCGGCGTACTCAAGTCCCGTCTAGGCGAAAAATTGGCCAATACCATGTGACAATATTACCAAACCCTATTCGGCCGAGATGGCCGCGAAAATTCCTGGAATGTACGGCATTCCAAGGTACCTAAACTTCGTTGCACGTCAGATTTAGTGCGCCTGGCAGCTCCTGGCAGACGCAGGTGGTGCAACCCGGCAAGTCCCCAGGAACAGTGTCTCAGCTTTGGGCTGAAAATGTAAGGTTGTCAGACAAACCTTGCGCAGCGCCTTGGAGACGAACCAGGTTCAAACAGTTGGCCCCGAATGCGGTGACATCCGCGAGAGCCTGACAAGGGTTTGACAGTGTTCTGTTGCCTGGCGGCCGCTCTAGCCCAGGGGGACTACAGGTATGTGAGGTAGCTTACCGTTTATTGTCTCAAATTGTCAGACAATCGTCTATGTATTCGTAATAATAGTTACTAACTGGTCGACGGGCGATGCGACGCCCCGCCGTGGTTCAACGCGGCCGGACCAAACCTGCTGTCGCCGCCGTTACCGTTTGGGGCCAGCCCAAGCGGCAGGAGCATTTCCAGGTCCTTGCTCGGCGACGACATCGCGGAGCACGAGCTCGCCTCGTCGTCCAGCTTTGCCGACTTGTTCTTGTTGCGGTTGCGCTTCAACGACTGGCGCTTGTTCTGGAACCAGATCTGCACCGCCTTTTCGTCCATCTTGACCTTTTGGGCAATCTCTTGCCGTCTGGACCGGTTTGGAGTGGCCCCGAGCTCAAACTCGTTCTGAAGGATCGCCAACTCGTGAGACGTCGTGCGCCGGCGCTTCCGTCTCGCGAGCTGGGCGTTGTCGATGAAAGGCTCCTGCAGCGGGAACGTCGTAGGGGAGTGAGAAATGAATGCAAAAACCTTGTCGGAGGACAGCACCGAGTTGCGGGCCGGCTGCTCCACGGGCTGGGGTTGGTGGCTGCTCAACTGAGGGTAGCTGTAGCGCTTTGGCGGGCCTTGCGTGAGCGGCGGCGCGCCGGTGTTGATTGGGCTGCTGGCCACCGTGTTGATGGGGCTGATGCTGGGCACTATCAGGTGTGCGAGCGGCGAGCCTTGGCGGCGGTACGGCGACCCGAGGTTGTAGTTCGAGTGGCTGTAGTTCTGGTGGAGGTGGTCCACCGGCGGTAGGCTCTGGGAGTAGCCATACTTGTGCGGACGCGCTATTGAGGGAGGGGGAATCTTGGGACTGGAACGGTCGTCATTGATGATGGTGGAGATTGGAGGCAACGAGATCAGTTTGTTACCAGATGGGTTGTGGTTGTTCATGGCGTAAAAAATCGACATAGTAGATCACAACTGGGGTAGAAAAGAAATGAAGAAGCGTTTGAACTAGTATATATAGCGAAAACTAGGTTTATGCTCGGCAGGTAAAAGGTTGCAGGTCGAGGCCTCAGGGCGCGATTGGAGTGACTTTATAGTTCTGGGCCTTGCGTGCAATCACAATGCTGCAGCTCCCAATTCTACAGCTCAGGCTGATTTAGACGCAGGTTCGCTGCAAAATCCCTTGACCCAACAAGGAAACTGGGGCCGCGTCCGCCAGTTCAGTTACATGTTGCGGCTAGACTGAGCACCGCGCACGGCTGGCGAAACGTTCAGAGTTGGAATCCCAAGTTAGAACTCAGGGTACTGGAATGGCATGTACCACATACGTACTCGGTTGTCATACACACTCTCCTGAGGCGGTGACGACATTCTCCTACGTGTTTGATAAGCATTTGCCGCCCTGTTTTTAGGAGCGTACTTTGACTTCCCAATATTCTTCAGTGCGTGGGGTTGCATGAGAGCCGCAGCGTAGATCTTTGTTTAGGTAGGAATTCCAACGTTGAGCATGGAGACGCCGAGGTTCCAGGTGTCACAGGCTATTATTCCATGAAGTGTAATTTACATTCCGAGATTTTCAGGTACATCAAACCGTAAACTTCTAACCCTGGTTCCTTGCCTCAATATAATTTTTTAACTCAGCCTGGCATGTGTGTACCTGTGTTTTGATATTACTACCCCATTCCTGATACACACGCTGATATGCAGGAGGTGCATACTGCCAGGCTAGTGCTACGCCGACGGAGATCTGGGGGGGCCTGGCCAGCCCGATGAAAATTTATTGTTAATTGCCAATATAAAAATTACGCTCTCCTGTACGCCGCCGGTGCCCGACTTGTGCCTGGAACACATGTTCCTGATCACCACCGTAAAGTTGCTCTGCCGAGCCCTGCCGCAGCTCCAGGTCTAGAGCGCCCCTGGTAACAAGGTTGGTAACATGTGAAGCAACAGGGTAAAATGCCTCAAATTACATACGCGGCTGTTTGGGGGACTTCGCAGCGAGAAACTGCATGGATTACTAGTGCCAGGACACGCACCTTGTCGTCGTGTGATTCCGTACCTGCTTCAACTGTAGGTTTCAGGTCTCTCTTGTTCTCGATTAAGTATTTATCCATACAGCTATGCCTTTTATCACTTCCGGCCTCCATCGAGACTCTGCAACCTGCAAGTCTAGTCTCGAGGTGGAGAATGCGGCGCGATGAAGCGCAGGAACAGTTTGCCAAAACACTTCTTGCAGGAGGCCTTGGCTATCGGGAACTGGCCACGCTCTCAAGTTTTGTATCCACCGTAGCACAAAACCTTGAATACTGAGTTGCTCCACTTCATTGGGCGCAGATCACTAAAGCAAATCAATAAAGCTCAAAGATGGCGTGAAACTCTACTGTGCCCTACTTTCCACGACAGCAGCAGACCTTACGCCGAGTGGCCACCCAGAAGTTATCGGCAGTTTAAGACCAACTTAACCAAAGTGCAAAAATCCGGCTCGGACGATTTGCAATCTCTTTGCAAATTGCATCTGGCGGTTGCTCACAGCCCAAGAGAGTCAAACGCGGTACTTGTCAGCGCAGTACTCACCGCCAATAGCGAAGCGAGGCCGACGCCGCAAGACGTTTGAGAACAGAATTGTTGTTGATCTGGACCTTGCATACTACCCCCCGTACCTCTTTGTAAACGGCCCACTTATTGTTAAACCTTGCTGTTCTAGCTCGAGGCATGGATTCATATCCGTTGCGTTTGAGTTTAGGTTGCCGTGCGTTTTCTCCAAGCAAACGCAGCGGGATCGGGGCCGCGGCTGGGGAGGGCCACCGAAGAAGCCAGAGAGGGCGGGCGTTTGAACCATCGAGCTCGGAATGCTGCTAGATCCTCTGCCAAACCCTAGCTCCTGACACGCCCAGGGTTAGCGTCACGGATCAAGCTCCATGGTTCCAGCCCCCAGAAAGCTTAAATAGCGCCGTGTATCAAACTCCGTGCGGGTGCTGGTCGGGCTCTCAAAGTTTCAGATCGCCACAGCCGACTCTTGGTCATCTACTAAGCCAGCTTCGTGTTTATGTTCTGGTGATTGGCAGCCGTCTGGGAGTGGCTTATGGCTGGGGGTAAAATATTCTCTGAGGCGCCACAGCACTAAGCCCAAAACCGCAGTCACAACAAACAAAACACAGAAGAGCCACACGGAGTCGGCAAAAGCCTTGGTGCCCTGTTGCCCGAGCTGCCGCTTGGAGTAGTCACCGGTTGCCATGGAGTTGAGGCTGTACGAGTTATGGGCCCGGAATAGGAACTTCTTAATAGGAGCCATGGTGGACAAGTTGGGTCGTGAAGCCGCTGGATGGAGCGATATTACGTCAGGAGCACGGATCCAAGTTTCCCCGGCTATTGTGGATCCCACGAAAAACGCACTAACGTGACGCATCTGTCCAAATGCATCGGGTTCCGCCGAGGCTAGAACTTGGCGTCGTTAGCAAGAAAAAGTCGCTGCCAAAAAGCGGGCCGCACCGGGGCACTGCCCCACTGGCAAGGCAGCAATTTTTTCAGGGTCAAGCTCCAAAAAAGGTGTCATTTCATGCACTGTGGCGCCTAGACGGATCTTAGTTTATTACTCGATTCCACCACATTCTATTTTTGGCGGGCGCCCAACCTCACGATTTGCTGTTACGGTGTTTGCAAAAGATGTCAAAACTGTGGTAAGCCAGCGGATCGCCGTCGAGAATATACGGATCCACTGCGATTCGGACCCCACAGGCCCCGGCAGACCCGCCCCTCTATTACCACCGCCCAGGACTTTATGCGGGTCCATGCACAGTCACCAATTCCTGGCAAGAACACCACTGTAATTAAGTTTGGGCGGGAACCAATTGGGTCGTCTAAAACTGTGACGGAGGCTATTAATAACCCCCTGAGTAGTGGACTCCTTTATTTTCCACATTTATAAATACAGCAGCTCCCGCTCACTTCCACCTCCTCACAAATCACATTCTCTACACAATGAAGTTTGCCTCTGCTTTGATTTACGCCGCCCCAGCTTTTGCCGCCCAGGCCATCTCTCAGATCGGTGACGGTCAGATCCAGGCCTCGACCTCCACTGCTCCAGCCACCGTCCAGGCTATCTCCCAGATTGGTGACGGTCAGATCCAGGCTTCGACCTCGACTGCCCCAGCCACCGTCCAGGCTGTTTCTCAGATTGGCGATGGCCAGATCCAGGCTACCACCTCGACTGCTGCCCCAGCCTCTACTGTTCAGGCTGTGTCGCAGATCGGTGACGGTCAGATCCAGGCCACCACCTCTACTGCTGCTCCAGCCAGCACTGTGCAGGCCATCTCCCAGATTGGTGACGGCCAGATCCAGGCTTCCACTGCCACTGCTTCGACCGTCCAGGCCATCTCTCAGATCTCCGACGGCCAGATCCAGGCCACCACCTTGACCACCAGCAACGCCAGCGGTGCCTCGGTCACCGTTGTTGCCAGCGCTGCCTCCTCCGCCGCCGTTGCCACCCAGAGCGGTAACGGTGCCGCCAACGTCCAGGGCTCTTTCGCCTTGGGCTCTTTGGTCGCCGTTGGTCTCGGTTTCCTCTTATAAATCTTTCCTTGCTAGTGTTAGAAAAGCCACAGCGTCGTGGCCCTTACGGTAATTTATGGTTTTTTTGGTTATCGCACGGTAGCGAACTCCTTAGCGAGCCTTGTAGCGAGATCACTGTGCTTTCAAGCGAGATCACTGAGCCTCCAAGTGATCTCGAGTGATTCGATCGTGGCTTAGTGCTGTGATTTCTTGACAGGCGGACTAGCATGAAGCGTCTTGTGTGCTAGCCGGCTTCCCCAGCTAATATCCGGGGTTAACACGAGCCCCCCATGTTATTGCTCGACGTCAATTTCGCCGGTCAGCTCTCCGCACGGCCCACCAAAAATTAAACCTTGCGAGTCGCGGATCACTGGCAAACTTTACTCTCTAAACACGCCCAATAATCCCGTCTACAACCCCAAACCGACCCAGTGTTTCACATGGTCTCAGATGCGGTTCTTAGGCATTGTCCTGGGGCGTGGCACTGGGAGCCTATTGTTTACAGCTAGCTACCAATGAAATCCGCTGCTAGAGTGTAAGTACAGTGAGAATCAAGGCGCAGACTTACTTTGGGTGAAACAGAGTCACCACTCACTAGCCTGGCTCTAAGACCGGGCTTAGCGCCCGTCTAAAGGCACTGCGATCAGCAGTGCACCGCTTCGGGATATCTAATGAGCTCCTTGAAACTAGCCGGTTTCAATGCTCGAGCTCTGGGCGGCAGTTACCCGGCACTTGCTACGGTGGTGATCGGGCAAATGTCACCGGAGGCTGATGCCGGGCACTAGGAAAATGCAAGTGGAAGTCGATCCAACCGAGGACACTGAGTGGAATGACATTTTGCGGGAGAAGGGCGTGATCCCTGAGAAGCCACCGTCGCCAAGTGCGCAATTGGACGAGATCTTAGAAGAGGCGTTGGAAAATGCCCAGAACAACAGACTCGAGCACAAGAATTTGGACGAGCTCGAGGCGTTGGAAGACGAAGAAGATGAAGACTTCTTGGATTTTTACAAAAAGAAGCGGTTCGAGGAGATGAAGAAGTTGACGTCGGACTCGAAGTATGGGCTGGTGCTACACATCTCGAAGCCCGAGTATAAGAAAGAGGTGACCGAGGACAGCGCTGACGTGTATGTGATGGTGCATCTCTCGCTCGCCTCGAAGCTCCAGTCGCGGTTGCTCTCGGAATTGTTCATCCAGGCGGCGCAGAAGTTCAAGGAGATCAAGTTTGTCGAGATTGCAGGCGGCCGCGCGATCGAGAACTATCCCGAGTCGAACTGCCCAACGCTCTTGATCTACCACAAGGAGGACGTGCTCAAGCAGTACATCACGCTAACGCAGCTCGGCGGGAACGCCGCGACGATAAGAGACATTGAGAAGGTGTTGGTGGATGTCGGGGCCGTGAAGGATAGCGACGAGCGGTTGGAGATCAACCAGGAGGACGAGGACCTAAGCGAGGCGCATCGGTTGAGGTTTGTGAAAAAAAGCATCCGGGACGCAAAGGGAAACGCAAATCATGCGGACGACGAGGACGATGATTTTTTCGACTGAAAAGCGTGACGACATTGTGAAGATGTTGACTTGGTTTAAGGAATGTAATACTTGGGCTGAGTGTCTCGCCAGTGTCTTGGTTGTAAATGTTCGCTGTCATGTCACGGTATGTCTGTTATAAGCCCATTCCATGAGTGTCAGGGGAGAGTATTTGTTATGGCCCACCATAAGTAAGGGGAGAGTATGCCATGATGTAATGGCGTGCCCCGATTGGGCGAGTGCTGCCAGGGCCACGTCCCAATTAGATTTCCTAGGCGGACGCTTCATGGGCAGACGTGGTTTACCCGGGGGCCCTCGCAGTTGGCGAGCGGAAAGACCGAGGTCTGCATCGCTGTTCCACACACGTTGGTTTTACTTTTTAGCGCGCTCCAACTAAGCACACCGCATATCACCGCCGGGTGCAGGCTGGTGGATTACCACAGAAACACGTAGGGGTGAGGTCAGCGCCAGGTACAGCTCCACCAAGCAGGGCTGTGTAACATGTGCACTGGGGCCGACAATGAGATCCCGGTACCTGGAGGGCAGGCGTTTCGCGTCGGCAGATCAACAATAAACAGAGTTTTTTTTTTTCTGCAAACGCAGTTCCTGGGCTAACACCAAGCTGCGGACACCGGCAGTGGCATGCAGCGAACCGGTTCCTTTTTTGGGATAAAATTACCAATCGGACCTGCATGAGGCCACCATCCGTTCCTGGTGGACACTAATTGCCGAGCGGGCGAGACATATATAACCCTAGCCTGAATCTAATCTTGGAGATTTCCAACACGATTTCTGTGCTCCCCCGTTTGTTTGATTTTGCCATGTTGTTCTCTGTTCTCGTTGCCTTCCTTATTCAGGCCGTCTCTGCTGCCGCCTTCCTCTACACCTACACCACCGACGACTTGGTGTACACCGTCTCGGAGAGCACCTTTGTCAGCACCGTGCACAACGACAAGACCTACCAGCTATCGTTCATGGAGCCGACTGTCACCAACACCATCCACAGTGCCTTGATGATCGACACCGTGACTCTTGCCACGACCATCTCCACTGCCAACAGCACCACTCCAACCACCTCTTTCGTGCTGAGCACTTCAGAAGCAAATGCCACTGAGCAAGACGCCGCCGCCGCGAACGCGACCAACGGCACCAACTCCACCTCGTCGAGCTCGGCCGGCGCCAATTCGCTCCAGGTCGGCGCGGGTCTTGCCGTGGGCTTCTTCTCCTTGGTGTGTTTGTTGTAGTGAAGAGTGCACCGACGGCCCTATGTTTATGTTGTTTGATTTGATGTTAGCGGCCGAGTCGCTAACAAGCACTACGCTGGCACCCCCGGCGCCATTTGCCCTTTTAGATTCATAGTTTTATTTTGTCAATATAATATTTACGCTTCAGCTGTTACTTGTATCGAAAGCGCTGCCCAATTAAAATGATTTGCGCTATTTTTCCGCGCCCCGACTTGAATCGTGAGAAGAGCAGCCCGCGGCCAAATGATACCCACCGGTTGTATCTCACGAGGCTCTAAGAAATGAAGGCTGCCCAAAGCCAGTTTTTAAACGGCAATAATGACGCGGGAAAACTCCATTTGTAAAGTCGCCAGGGATTCAGAGTCGCCCCAAAACTCTGCTTGAGAGCGGGCGCGTGATTTTCAGCCGGGCGATCTCGGAAGAAAATCGGCAGCGGCACGTCCACCCACCGACACCCAAGCCAAATTCTTCTTGTCCATCTCTACGGGATTGTCTTATGACATTGGTGATCGGATGTATTTTATAGTTTCTGTAGCTTCTGTTCTGGCTATATTCATTCTGCTAAGGGCAAGGCATTTTCGCTCTGCGTCCTGCAACGCGCCAAGCATGCCGCCCCAAATGGGCGTTTCTATTGTTGGCCCGCCTCCCGCTGCCCCGCTGCTGCCCCTCATGGAAATTGATGCTTAATGTAGAATAAAAGATATGCAGGAGTGGCCAAAGCCTCTTTCTGGGAGATCAAGGTGACCATGGAGTCGTCAAACTTGAACCACTGGTTGTTAGTAGTGCGCTTTGCGTGAATCGCGGATCCTTGTCCTTCCCACCGGAGTACTCACTTTCCCGTCGCTGTTTTTGATGATGCAGATGTAGTGGCCCGTGCTCACCTGGCCAATGTGGCACACAATGGCGAACAACTCGTAGGTGTGCTCGCCGGGCGTGGCGGCAGTGGCGACGCTGCCCGTGTAGTACGGGGCCATGTCGATGATCGTAGGGTACTCGATCGGGTTGTCGAGTTTCACAGACACCCCCGTCGACAAGTGCTCAAACCGCTGTTGTTAGTATTGTGAGAGGGGAGGGAGGTAGCAATGTGGCAGAAGTGTTTAGCGCACTGCACTGCTTACTCACCTTCAATTGAATGCTCAATATCGGGCCCAACTTCTTGACCGATAGCTTCTTGGATGCTGACGTTAGTTTGTTGCAGTTGTTACACTGGTAGTTGCTCTCCAACTGCTCTGGTTTCGTGAACCAGTTCAAGCAGTGCTCGAGGGTCTTGAACGGCCCTTTGGTGCTGGACTTGTTCTTGACCTCAAGCAACAAGTCAATCATCGGGTCAATTGTCTTGTTGACGTTATCGCAGTCGTTGCACTTGATCGTGCTTTGCAACTCGCCTGAGAAAACTTTGTGGGTCAAGCAGTCGCAGCGCTCGTTCAGGCCGAACGAGATCAGCGACAGCCGCGTGTGCTTGTTCACATTCACCTTGGTGTCGGCATCGCCATTGCTCTGCGAGTTCCTCACGTGGCTTTTGTGGAACTCGCCCAAGACAAACTGCCAGAACTCGTGGGCGTCCTGCTGCGAGTAACCGGCAAGCGACTTGTTGATCTTCCAGCACGTTGCAAGAAACTTTGTGAGCCCGTACCCGGCGACGGAGCTCGAGGTGTAGAAGTCCGTGAACACCTCGTCGATGCGGCAGGTGACACAGGTGTCGTCGCCAAGGTGCCGCTTGATGCAGTGGTAGTGCTCTGCTGCCAAGAAATGGTCGCGGATGAATGGGTTGTGGATCAACGTTTGAAGGATCGTCGACATGTAGCAAGTGGCTCCCATATTGACAAACCCCTTGAGACCTGTCTGTGCCTTGAACGACGGCACCGTGGAGTTCTCTTCGAGAAACTTGCAGTTTTCCGCAGACTGGTCCTCGGGGTACGGGTACACGGGCATCCCCGGGGCGCTGATGAGGCGGTGCGACTTCTTCAACGACTGGATGCGCACTTTTTCAAGGCCCGGCTCACTGACGTAGTCGGTGCAGCGGAAACAGAATATTTGGCCAAGGGTGGAAATGGCAAACACATGGTTCGACGCCTGCGAGTGCTTGGCGGCGTGGCCCTTGTCGTAGCAGGCGACGTGCGGACACTGGAGGCAGATCAAGTTGACGGACGCATTGCCGACGCAGCTCGCGCACTTGATCGCCGACGCTCTGAGATGGGCGAGCTTCTTCTCTTCGGCCGCAAGATTGAGCACCAGCTTCTTGCCCTTGGAGACCCGCTTCGTGTCGCTGAGGATTTTGAGTCCGGGCTGCGGGTACTGTAAAAGTGAAACTTTGATCGCAAGATTGTAGTTGCGGATCACAGAGTCCCTGGCACTAGAACCGAGGAGCTTCTTCAAGTGCTCGCACGCGGGAAACGTCACATTGTCGGTGGGGCGCAACTGGGTGCCGGCAGTGTCGTCCTTGGTGCTGCCCATTCTGGGTATCTGCTTCCTAGATGACATGAGCAGGTATAAATGTGGGCGGGAGTGAAGGGTCCGAAAACTTTGCAATCAAAGCGCTTTTCTCTCAAACCGGTCTCTTTGTGATTCCCACAAGCAAAAACCTTGGTCGGAGAACTTTGCTGAATATAGGTATCTCGGCGACTGACTCCCTGGCTGACTGGCGCTGCTCCTATACTGGCTGGTGCCAACTCAAATGATCGCTGAATGGGCGTTGTCTGCCACCGGCCCGGCGGGTCACGTGGCGCGGAAAGCCGCCTGGAGCAGTTGCGTTGGGGGAAGGTTGGGCCGGGGTGCGGCCAGAGGGGGACCTGAAAAGCCAGGCTGATGACAGGCAGGTTCTTGTAGATCAAACTTAAATACCAGAAATCTTCAACAGGTTACGCTTGAGGCTCTTCTCAAAAATCTTATAGGCGAATTTCCTAAGTTCCTTGCAACTTCCTACAAGCACTCATTGCTCGCATTCCCACTTAGCAGAAATCACTCATGCAGGGCACACTCATGCTCTTGCGCAAGTCGGCAGCATGAAATGCATGTGCGTTAGAGGAGTCTTAACTCCAGGGGCAATCTACACCGCCCCTGGAGTTAACACCTTATTGTCCAAAACGGTGCGGCACCTTTATCGCGGCGCCTTTATTGCAACGTTATTAAAAAACAATGCGGCATTCATTCGTAATCACCTCACCCAGATGGTGCCTCAGGTGTCGGTCCGATGAAGCTGCCCAGAGCTGCCTCCGTCAACACTACAAGTTGGCGGTGCTGCCAAGCAACGCGTTGGTGAGCCGAATGGGCTAAGCAAGACTTTTGATGGAAACCGGATTTGAGGCAGTCCCGGGGTAAGCCTATTTCTTTCTACACTAGTTACCTTTGTATTATACAATTCTATCCATGACTTATTTGATAGAGACAAGCTTGACGTCGAAGGTCAACTCGCTGTTGGCTGGGATGCCCGGCAACGCCTGGGACCCGTAAGCGGCGGCCGCTGGGATCACGACTCTTCTCTCGCCGCCGACGGCCATGCCGACAATGCCGATGTCCCATCCGCGGATGACCTCGCCCTTGCCCAACTTGAAGGTGAACGGCTTGCCCTTGACGTTCTTGTCAAACACCTTGCCGTTCTTCAACTTGCCGATGTAGCGCACAGAGACCTTCTGCCCGCTCTTGACCTTGGCGCCCTCGCCGACGGTTCTGTCCTCGACGGTGACACCGGCAGTCAACTTCTGCTTGGTGAACTTTTTGGTCTCGGTTGGGCCCTGCTCGAGGGTCTTGTCGAACTTGACCTTCTTGTCCTCCTTCTTGGACTTCTTGGTGGCTGGCTCCTCCTTCTCCTCGGCGGCTCTCTTCTTGTTCTCCTTCTTGGCCTTCTTGCTCTGCTTTGGCTCTGGCACTGGCTCCTCCTCCTCTTCCTCCTCCTCGTCCTCCTCGGCCTCCTGCTCAATGAGCTCCTGGATCTTGGCGTCGTCCGCAGAGTCGTAGTCCAACTCGTCCTCATCCGGGGTCAAGTCGTACTCGCCCTCGGAGTCGTCCTCGGAGTCGTAGTAGTCCTCGGAGTCGTCGTCGTATGGGTGCTGGACGTAGTTACCAGTAAGGTGGATTGGGTACGATCCGGTCACCACAAAGTACACCTCCTCCTCTGGGCTGATGGTGATGTCCAACGTCTGCTGGTACTGGATCTTTGGCGACAAGGTGCACACCACGAACTCCTCGACCTCCTCGTCGATCTCGTCCTCGTCAATCTCAGAGTCGTCCTCGTCGTCCTCGGCCTCCTCCTCCTCCTCAACCTCAATCTCCTCCTGCTTGCCCTTCTTAGGCGACTTCTTTGGAGAGGCCTTTGGAGACTTCTTCTTTGGCTCCTCCTCCTCCTCTTCCTCTTCCTCTTCCTCTTCCTCCTCCTCGTCGTCCTCAGAGTCGAACTCGGAGTCCTCCTCGTCGGATCCAAGGTAGTCGTCGAGGTCGAATCTTCTCTTCAACAATCTCAAGGTCGATGGCTCGGCATCGTCATCGACGGCCTCCGGGTCGAGGGCAGCCAAGGTGAGTCTGACGGTGACTGGGAACTCCTCGTTGATAGCCTGGGTAGGGTTGAAAGGCTTCAAGGCAAGGTTGTAGCTGGCAATTGGCAAAAGCGACTGGTCAGACATTGTGTGTAGAGTATAGTGTAGGAGAAAAAAAAATTTCAAGCAGCATAAAATTTTTTAGATGAGATGGTAAGGTGCAGCGGCGGGCATCTCCTAGACGGGGGGAGGCGGGGCGGAACTATACTGGGACCCGCCCAGGGCCCCCCAAGCTGCAGGCGGCTTTTGCCTGGGTCCCGCCCCCACTCTTTTGGAAGCACGTGGATTGCTGTGGACGGGGCCACCAAAGTGGTACACATTAACATGGTCCCTAGCAAGTAGCTGCCACAATCATACAGTACTAAAGTAATCTGAACTAGTTTTTTTATCAATTAGAAACATAAACAAAACTGTAAGTGACAGTTTGGGTTTCTGAGACACACCTGATCCCTTGGATTGCGCTACCATAAGGACCGTGCACAACACCCATGAGTAAGAGCGAACACTTAAAAGAGACTCATACAAAATTTGCTGTGTTCACGAGAAGTACCACGCCGCAATAGGTAGCTGGAAGCTTCAATATGCAGCGATCGTGCGGGGTTTGTAGTTTTAAATGTCCTCACACAGAAAAAGCCATCGGCCTGCAAAGCCTTTCTTGTGCGCTTTGCTCCGCCAACGCACTGCCAGCTCAGTCGCTGCTTCTCCACAACTGCCGGTTCTGATTCTCGACATCAGACTGCAGCGCCCGCGCGTACTCGTGAAAGTCCAGCGACCCGTCGTCGAAGTCCACCACCCTCAAATTCTCCAAGTTGTGCTCCTCAATAAGCTGGCACGGCACGTTGCAGAGCTGCGTGTTGAAGTTCGGGAAGTTTCGCTTGTACCCAAAATACGCACAAATCACCCCAATAATGCTCCCCAAAGCCACGTCGGAGTAACGATGCCGGTAGTCCTCGGTGCGCGAAATCGCAATCAACCCGGCAAAGAGCGCTGGGATGAAACTGAACAACGTGCGCCAGACGCCCGTGCGCTTGTGCACCGACAACGTCTGCCCCATCAACCAGAAGGTCAAGTAGCCCAAGCCGGCAAAGCTTGTACTGGAATGACCCGAAGGACACGACCGGAACCCGTCCCGGAGCTTCTTCATGTCGGTGGTAGTACACACATCGGCCGCCTCCACCAATGTGTCCTTAGCTGTGCCGCTCTTGACCTCACAACGAGAAATGAAATCGGGTCTCGGACGCCCGATCCAGTTCTTGAGCATCCCCGTGAGAAACGAGTTGACGGCAAGCGTCACCACAAAACCAATGAACGAGATCCACGTCACATAGAGGCGGTGCTCGTTGGTGAGGACCAACCCAAGAAGGATGAGCGCCACGAAGGGGACCAAAATAGCATATATGCCGAGTTCGACGGTCGAGATCCGCTCGTGTTCGGTGAACGGATGGCTGATTGTAAGGTCGTTGATATAGAACTGCCTCTGGAAAGGGGGCGCGTCCTGGAGGATCCCGTAGATGATAAGTACCACGATGCAGATGAGGAGGTCGTTGACTCTCCACTTGAACACAGTGCGGAAGAGCAGGCTGCGGTCAAGCCCAAAGTGCACTCTGTTGAGCTTTACCGTGAGGGGCATGTTGAATAAAGCAAAACGATATTGTGTGGGGAGCTAGTGCGAGACTCTGGCGCTTTAGGTTCCTGGTCCAGGGTGGCTTAGCTGAAACTGCTTGACGGGTCGCTGAGGTAAGCGGCGGCGGCTTGCTGACCAAGCAGAAGTGACACGGAGCTGCGGTTTTTTTTTTCGGCGGACATGAGACGGAGGCCAATCCTGAGACGCGCCAATGCACCTCGGGAAAGTGTTGCGTTAGAAGCCCCGCCCTTCTCACCGACAGGAGCATTACCGCTTTGGGACTCCGTCGGCGAAACCGCGAGAAATTGACTTATTGGTGCTACACTCCCAGCCCATCTGCCCGAAAGCTCATCACTGTCTCGAATTTGACAGTTTGGGGGTTTGTTTGATGGAGAACAAGCACTTTTGGACCTCCCATGGCACATATAGCACACTGTACACAACCGTTGGCGAGTTATTGCTCTACACT
Organism: Saccharomycopsis fodiens; assembly: GCA_002564235.1. Classification (NCBI taxonomy): domain Eukaryota; kingdom Fungi; phylum Ascomycota; class Saccharomycetes; order Ascoideales; family Saccharomycopsidaceae; genus Saccharomycopsis; species Saccharomycopsis fodiens. Next base: position 94,391 of record JNFV01000004.1, read on the forward strand.
GCCTTGCCCCTTCTGAATCGGGAAGAGTTGGCAAATTTTTGTTGGCCCAGTTAGATAAGCGTGCAGCCCAACCATGCACGGTCGCCCTATAGTCGTGCCGCCATGTGTCCCGCCCCGAATCCCTATAAAGTTGGCGTGTCCGCAAACTTTGGGGCCCCACATCGCCTCACATTTAACCAACAATGTCCAACTCCTCTGACATTCTGAAGAACGTCGATGTGGACGTCGCGTCGGCTACCGACTCCGGGCCCCAGATCACGCCCCTCAAGTCCGAGGACCACACGTCGTTGTTGCTCACGTTCAGCAGCCACCCGAGCCCGCTCGTGATCGTGCTCACTTTTGTGGCCTCGATCTCGGGTTTCCTCTTTGGTTACGACACCGGGTACATTTCGTCCGCGTTGGTTTCCATCGGAACCGACTTGAACGAAGGTGGCTTGTCGTACGGACAAAAAGAGTTGATCACTTCTGCGACCTCGCTTGGTGCCTTGATCGGAGCCATCTTTGCTGGAATCCTTGCCGACCAGTTCGGCCGCCGTCCTGTCTTGATGGCGTCCAACGTTCTTTTCATTGCCGGCAGCGCCATGCAGACGGGCGCGCAGTCCATCGGGGTGATGATGGGCGGCCGTTTTGTGATGGGCGTCGGTGTGGGAATTGGCTCGCTCTGTGCTCCGTTGTTCATTTCCGAGTTGGCTCCGGCCAACTTCAGAGGTCGTTTGGTCATTATCAACGTGTTGGCTATCACCAGTGGCCAGTTGATTGCCTATGGAATCGGTGCCGGACTTGAGAAGGTCAATAACGGATGGCGGATCTTGGTGGGGTTGAGTATCATCCCGCCCGTGATTCAGCTCGTTTGCTTTGGGTTCTTGCCAGACACCCCAAGATACTATTTGTTGAAGAACAAGACTGAAAAAGCCAGAGAGGTGCTTCTCAAGGCACACCCCGACGTTGACGTGGCGTTGATTGACGCCAAGATCCAGGAGCTCATCAAAATCAACAACGAGATCCCGGGTGGCAATGTGTTCTCCAAGACTCTCAACGCGGTCAAGGAGTTGCACACTGTGCCAGGCAACTTCCGCGCCCTTGTTATCTCCTGTGGTTTACAGGGTATCCAACAGTTCTCCTCTTGGAACTCGTTGATGTACTTCTCCGCGACGATCTTCCAGACCGTTGGGTTCAAGAACTCCACTGCCGTCTCTATCATCATTGCCGGAACCAACTTCCTCTTCACTTGCATCGCCTTCTTCACCATCGACAAGATCGGTCGTAGAAAGATCCTCATCATCTCGATGCCGGGCATGATCATCTCTCTCGTGGTGTGCGCGATCTCTTTCCACTTCATGGACATCAAGTTTTCGAACAACAGCGCCGTCATTAATGATCAGGGCATCTCCGGCTGGGGTATTGTCGTGATCGTCTCGATGATCTGCTTCGCTGCGTGCTACGCCATCGGAATCGGTAACGTGCCATGGCAGCAGTCCGAGTTGTTCCCGCAGTCCATCAGAGGCGTCGGGTGCGCCTACGCCACCAGTGTCAACTGGGCGGGCTCGTTGGTCATTGCCGCGTCGTTTTTGACAATGTTGCAAAACATCACGCCCACCGGCACGTTCTCGTTCTTTGCGGGCTTGATTCTTATTGCCTGGATCTTGACCTACTTCTGCTACCCTGAGCTCAGTGGATTGGAGTTGGAGGAGGTCCAGCGCGTGCTTGCCACGGGGTTCAACGTTAAAACCGCCGCGAAGTTGCTGAGAGAGAGAAAACAGCAGAGAGTGGAGATGGACGAGAGAAAGAAGACGATGGTGTAAAACATTATAGACACACTACATTGCCCCGCCCAACAATGGGCAGCTTAATATTCTACGAGTTATGATATACTATGTTCTGTTAAATGCTGTAAGATTGTGCTGTACAAATAGAAGCAGTGTTTCATGGAAGATCTCCGAGTATGTGTGACAGTAGTTCACGAGATGGGGCAGGCGTACTATATTCATCTTGGCTGCATCCCTCGACAAAAAATTTAACGACACCTTTGCAATTTAAATGTCAGCTAGGTTCTATTCGCATAAAACTAGCATAAGGAAAGACCGGGGCCCGGCGAAAACACCAACTGCGTGCTGCGGTTAGCTTTCAATCTGAGATAGCAGAGCAACACCGGCGGTTAGTAGCCAACACATCGGGCACACATAGAGCACATTCCGCACAGAAAAGACCACTGAACTCATCGAGTATTGCAGCGTTCCACTTATCGCACTACTCCAGCATCTATCACATGTTCGTGTATTCAAATCTAACTCCCGAAGCATTTGCCCCGGCATTTTACTGAGTGCATCTCACTGCACCTCTACCCGGCTGAAGCGCAGCAGCACCAACACTCGGCACTGCTTGCGCTAATTCCCCTCCTGTCCAAAGTCCTGCGTGAACTGGTCCTGCTTCACCAAATCGTCCTTGTTGACCGTCGGCCGCGCGGTCTTTACCGCCTTCAAAAAGTCCTTCAACGTCAACTCGGGCTCCTTCAACTCGTCCGCCTCGATGTCCATCCAGCTCTTTTCCTGGGCGTCCGCCAGCCCCGGCGAGCACGGCGTCAACCGCACCTTGCCGTCCTCGCACTCCACCGGGCGGAAATGCGTCGCCAGCTGGATCTTCCTTATCGGCTCCATGAGCGCGTCCCGCACCACCACCGAGATATCGGACCCCGAATACCCGTCAGTCATCTCCGCCAACACCTTGTAGTCGCTCTTCAGCAACCCACAGGGGGTCAGGCCGACATTGAGCTCGAACATGCGGATACGGGCCTGGACGTCCGGAAGACCAATGTAGATCCGCTTCTCGAACCGCCGTCTGATGGCAGCGTCCAACTGCCACGGAATGTTCGTAGCCCCCAAGACTAAAACACCAGCCGAGTCGTTACCGACACCATTCATCTGGACCAAGAGCTCTGTCTTGATTCTTCTGGACGCCTCAGACTCACCTTCGCCTCGAGGTCCGCAGAGCGCATCGACCTCGTCGATGAAGATGATCAGCGGCTTGCTCTCTCTCGCCATCTTGAACAACTGCTTCACAAGACGCTCCGACTCGCCCATCCACTTGGAAACCAAGTCCGACGACGACACAGAGAAAAACGTGGAGTTCGCCTCGGTGGCAACCGCCTTCGCAAGGAAAGACTTACCGGTACCTGGCGGCCCAAACAACAAGATCCCGTTGATCGGCTTGCGCTTGCCCGTGAACAAGTGGGGGAATTTCACGGGGAGAATCACCGCCTCCTTGAGCGATTCCTTGGCAGGCTCAAGCCCCGCGACGTCGTCCCAGGCCACGTTGGGCTTCTCGCTGAGAATCGAGCCCGCCAACGCCGACTTCAACTTCTTGGTCTCACTGTCCTCGTCGTCCTCGTCGGTGCCCTTGGCCTTTGTGGATCCATTGGTGCTAGCCTCGGCTGTTTTCTCGTCCTTGTCGAGATGCTCCTTGAGTTTCTCTGCCCGCGTGAGGTACTCGGTGAACTTCTCCTTGAGGATCTCTTTCATCTTCGGGTTCTTTTCGTATTTGAGGGCGAGCATTAGGTAGTCGAGTCCGTTGTAGTAGAGCTTGTACGCTTCGGCGTATCTGGTGGCCAGATCGGCTTCCACAGCCTCACGGATGAGGTCGGTGCCTTTTGTTAGAAAGTCTGTGTTGGACATCCCCCTATCTCTATGCTATGCAGTAGTACGCTGATTTCCGCCGCTGATTTCAAACTGCCGATGCCCGCCGCGGGGCGAGTTTGGTCACGTGATGCAGGGCTCACAGTGACTCACGAAAAGTACCACTACTCACTCAGACATCCATTAGTTCCACCAACTGTCATTCAACAACATGGCCCCTAGAAAAGCTGGAGTTTTGGGAGCAACCGGGAGCGTGGGCCAGCGGTTCATCTTGCTTCTTGCGAACCACCCGGACTTTGAGATCCACAGATTGGGCGCCCTGAGCAGAAGCGCGGGCAAGAAGTACAGGGACGCTGTCACCTGGAAGCAGACGGATCTTTTGCCCGAGAGTGCCAAGGACATCGAGGTCACCACCTGCGACTTTGACTCGTTCAAGGACTGTGACGTTGTGTTCAGCGGTCTTGACGCGGACGTCGCTGGTGCGATTGAGAAGGAGTTGTCGGAGGGCGGGGTTGTGGTTGTGTCGAACGCCAAAAACTACAGAAGAGAGGCCAACGTGCCGTTGGTGGTGCCTACTGTGAACACGCACCACATCGACATTGTCGAGAATCGGGTCAAGGCCGCCAAGGCCAAGGGCGAGAAGCGCCCAGGCTTCATCATCTGTATTTCTAACTGCTCTACCGTCAACTTGGTGGCTCCATTGAAGCCGCTTGTCGAGAAGTTTGGCCCGATCGAGCTCCTCACTGCCACCACGATGCAGGCCATCTCCGGTGCCGGGTTCACCCCAGGTACTCCGGGAATCGATATCCTCGACAACATCATGCCATACATTTCTGGCGAAGAGGAGAAGATGGAGTGGGAGACTAAGAAGATCCTTGCGCCAATCAACGCCGCCGGCGACGGGTTCGACCTCCTCAGTGCGGACGACATCAAGGTGTCTGCTCAGTGCAACCGTGTATCTGTGAGCGATGGTCACACCGCGTGCCTCTCGTTCAAGTTCAAGGCCAGCGAGAAGCCGTCGGTGGACCAGATCAAGCAGGCGCTCCGCGAGTACGAGTGTGACGCGTACAAGTTGGGATGCCACTCTGCGCCGAAGGAGGCGCTTGTGGTGCTTGACGAGGACGACAGACCGCAGCCGCGTCTTGACCGTAACAGAGGGAACGGTTACTCGGTGTCGGTCGGGAGAATCAGAGAGGACCCGGTGTTGGACTTCAAGATGACTGTTTTGTCGCACAACACTATTATTGGTGCTGCTGGCGCCGGTGTTTTGATTGGCGAGTACTTGATTGCGAAGAGCATCATCTGAGCGATTTGACAGAGAGCGGTGTTTTGAAATTCACGCTACACCGTTCTTGAGCACTCTGTTTATAGACCCAAGCTGCAGAGACAGAAGGATGCCTAAGCAGCTGGACAATAAAGTGATTTACATAAAAAAATGGTAGGACTAGTAGTGAATTAGTAATGTAGTAATGAATTTTTAGTCAAATTCAAATTACTTGAATCTCACAAGTGTCAAATGCGCATGGTAGTGGGCTATTGTGGTTGGTCTTTGGATGTGAGCTCAGGTGGTGGGCTTTGACATCTGCAGACGCAACTCCAGCTCTGAGAGCTCTTCGTATGCAATACCAGCTATGCACTTACCACCAAGCGAACATTTACGTGGACTACCAAAATATAGCAAAATTATTAATTAGGGCAAAACATTGCCGGGCAAGAGCAGATATAGCTAGAATTAAAACGCCGAATAGTTCTCCTTACAAAGCTTGGCTCTAAGAGTAGCACCGTACTTGTAGAAAGTGAACGGGATCGCGATCATAGCGGTGGAAATGAACGCAAGCAAAAAACTGGCCCACATAAGTCCCAATTTATGGAACATCTGCGTGGTGAAAAGTGGGAATGCACCTCCACCGGCGGACCGAAGGAACACCTTGGTGGCAAGCGCCGACGCCGAGTAGAGCGCGTAGGTGTCGATGATGTAGTTGTTGATCGAGTAATAGATGAGCACCATGCCGTAGCCAAAGGCAATGCCCGAGGAGCACGGGCCAACCCAAGAAATGCCCTTGTGAGATGTGGCGCCAAGAATAAAGAGGGCAATGGCTGGGAACGCAGAGCCGATCATGGCGCCAATAAGTCTGTCTTCTGGGGTAGGAGTTCTTCTCTTGGACATGGCAATGTACTGCTTCTCAAGAATAGGAGTGGTAATCAAAGCAAAAAGCGCGCCGATCAAGATGGCAATAAACATGAGTCCCACAATGCCGTCATTGAAGCCGTAGAGCTCACTGAAGATCACAGGATAAGCAAAGAAGAAAGCGTAGAGGAGTGCGTAGATAAGGCACACGTAGAAGCACATGAGGTCAAGCACAGGCTCAGTGACAACAAAGTAGAGAGGGCGGAGCAAACAGTTTTTGACAATTTCTTTGAGAGGCAAGCCCTGGGCCTCTCCTTCGGTCATGATCTTACTGTTTCCTGTGTCTTTTCTCAACTTGGCGGCCCTCTTCTTGAGAATCACAGGCGCGTACGTCTCTGGCACCAACGCGGTCAACAACCAACACGACCCTGCAAACGCCATGTTGACCCAAAACAAGAGCCTGTATCTCCAGGCAATGTCGTGCGACGTGGTCGCCACGTTGATCCAGCCACTGATGAGCGGGCCGAACACCGGGCCGGAGTAAGGGCAGAACGCAAAAAAGCTGATGCCGAGACCACGAGTCTCCTGTGGGAACATGTCGGCAATAGAACCGCCAACAAGAGTGAGGCCCGAGGAGGCAAACACACCGCAGAGGAAACGGCAGGCAAGGAGCCCGCCGATGTTGGGCGTGAGTGCGCAAGGGACCTGGAAGAGAGTGTAGAGAAAGAGGGAGACAAAGTAAACTGGGCGGCGCCCGATCTGTTCACTCAAAGGTGCCCAGATAAGGGGACCCAAAGAGAACCCAAAAACCATAAGCGAAACACTGAGGGTCGAAACTTCGGTGGAAACGTGATGATGCTCGTTGATGAGAGTAAGTCCTCCAGTGACGCAGGCGGACCCAAAGGCAACGGCAATGACAAGCAACGAGAGGATCCCCGTGTACCCCCAGCGCTTGGTGCCAGACCAGTTGTGCGGATTCTCAGGATCGTTCTTGAGGAAAGTCACTAGCTCGATTTCCGGGTCAAGTTCTACGCCGGGCTTCTCCTTTTCTGTTTCATCAGCCTCCTTGCTCCGGAGATGCGCGGTTCTGGTCCGCTGCAACTCCAAGGGAGTACGTCCGATGTTTTGCAACGACAGCACGGGCACCAATCCGGTGTCAGTTTCAAGAGTGTACTCCTCGGGGAAGATAGGGTTGTCGATTCCCTGGGGCGCATTGACATCTGGGATCGAGGGCGTGGCGCTCAAACCAGTGTCGCGCAACGACTTTGCGGTTTCAGTGCGCGTGAGTCGGCCCGTGTTGACGGTGGAGGCTCTCGAAGAAAGTCTCGAAAGGATCGATTGCTCATCTTCGGGAGCATACGCCTGGGGCTGGACATCGTGGCTGTCATCGATAGACGACTGCAGGCCACTCAAAGAATCTTTCGTGGACATGTTAGATGAGTTTGTTGGAAAGGGGTTTGTTTTTTGTTTTGTTTTACTTTTTTTGCTACCGGATCTGAGCCAACTTATATATGTATGGAGTTCCTTAGGCCCATGACTGTTTGCCACACTGCTGGCGCTTGCTTGTCAGATTCCGCGCGTTTTTCTGACCCTGGGGTGTCCCTTCGCCCGGGAAGGGCTCAGTGTGTGCACACTATCTTATATGTGCCAAGAAAACATCGGAACGGGTCCCTATAGGCTCCCCGGAACTATTCCGAGTAAAAGCACGCTGGAAGCTTGTGTGTAACTGCTTATCCGGTGTAAATCTTAGGGTCTGTTACGGGACACGGCTGGGTTCTCGAACCCTTTCCCCGGAAGAGCATTGATGGGTCCCGCGCATGCGCGTGCATTACTGTACATCCGAGCCATTTTTTCAGTGTCTGACAATGTCTGTGACACGCTAAAATGAGCAAACAAGGGTTTAAGAATCCTGAGAGGAGTGTTTAGGTGTTAAAGTTTGATGCAATATTCCTGAATGATTTTTGACAAAAAGAGACATGGTGTCTTCAATGCCATGTCTCAGTGACAGTAGCTATCGCTCCTTACTCAAGTTCACCAATGCCAGGCACTTACCTATGCTTACAGCACTAGCAACTACCAACTATCTATTAATGAATTTGCGTTAATGCACTGCTAGCTCTTCTTGGCCACCGCCAATTTTCTCCGCTTCACAATCGACTTGTTCGAGAGATACGTGATCGACAGCGAGTTCCCACTCACCGCCTTGTACCCGGAGCTCACCGTCACCTGCCCCCCAGACCGGCTCTCACTGACCTCGCAGCGCATCTTCTCCTTAAAACTCTTGTAGCTCTCGATGACCGATACTGTAGACAGGGAAGAGCGGGATAGAAGCGAAGGTCTTTTGAAAACCGGATCGTTGTCCACCTCGACTAAGTCCTTCTGACTCGCCGACTTCTGCAACCCTCTGCCAAATAAAGAGTTCTGTCTCATCAAGCGGTAGTCGTCTTCCTCGCGGTCGGAAGACACAATCTCGCGCGACTTATCTGGGTCCTCCTCTTCGTCAGAGTCAATAAAAGAAAGGGTCTTTCTAATAAACTCTTGATCGACCGTTCGCTTTCTCTTGAGCGGCTCTCCGTTTTCAGTGGTAGACCCCTCTCCCTCAGTGCTTTCATCTAACACCGGCTCCCCAAGTATCTGCCGGATCTTCTGCGTATTGGTCTCCTCGGCAATCGTCTGGAAAAACGCACGCGTCTTCTTGCTTTTGGCCAACTCCGTCACGCTCTTGTCCGCCATGAGCCGCGCCTGCTGCCGCTCGTACCGGAGCCGGTGGAACTTCATCAACTCCTCGTCGAACTCGTCATCGTCAAGGTCGAGGTACCCACCTTTCAGCTTGCCCAACTTGCCGTTCTTGATATCGTTCATCAATTTGTCGACCATCTTCTGGTCATTGAGAATATCCTCGTCGTTGATCAACTTGCGCAACGCTTCGTTGTCCTTGGCACTGACTTTGGTCACATTGTCGATCATCCGCTCGTCCTCAGAATCAGCAACGTCCTCGTCAAGGTCGCGACCTCCCACTCCTTGCCACTCGTCATCAGACTCCACGGCCTCGTTCTCAAACACGTCTTTCAACCCAGCCTTCTCCATCTCCTTCTGTCTCTGGCGGGCTTTCTGCTCACTGATTCGCTGCTGCTCAAACATGCGCTTCGACTCGGCTAAACGGAGCCGCTCCTGCTCTTCCTCATCAACTTCCTCCTCGGACTCCTCTTCAATGTCCGCCTCCTCGACGTCCGCATCACCATCTACCACGGTGTTGGCCCTTCTCAATCTCCGCAATTGGCCAGGACCCTGCACAGCCTCCAAATCATCCTGGGTCTCAGAGCCTTGAAACACGTGGCCGGCAGAGAAGGAGTGCTCTCTTTCAGGCATCTTCTGCAAGAAGCTTGACTCTCTCATCGACTCCTCAGACTCATTGAACTGGTTGCCAATGTTGTCCAACTCACGAAGCTTGTCTAACGGGTTTGACGCCTGTTGCAGCTCCTCACCAAACGTAAAGTTCAACGCGGGGCTCGCTCCGCCCTCATTGAAGAGGTTGCCGATCTTTTGAGTGAGGAAGCCATTGTCTGCGTCGAGGTTGATCTCGGCCTCCTCGTCAGACTCGTCAACATTCACTGGAAACGCCTGGGTCTCGCCGTTGCTGAACGACTTCTCCCCCAACTCTTCGACTTCGCTGTCAGAATCGACAACGGCCTTCCGGCTCTTCTTGGCCACCGCAACAGGCTCCTCCTCCTCCTCGGGCTCAGTATCGGACGTCACAATGTCTTGGTTGTGTTTCACCAGAATCTCTTCGTCAACGCTGGCGAGGATGTCAAGAGAGACAGGTTTCTCTTGCAGAGACCGAACAACCTCGTCAATTTCTTCTTCATCCCCAGAATACTCGTAGCTCGATTTGTCAGAGTCATTCTCCTTCTCTTCATCATCAGAGCCATCCTTCCCGTCATAGTCAGAATCGTCCTCCTCATTGTCACTCCCATTGCTCTGCTGCTGTCTCTGCTTCTCCTGCTGTGCCAACTTGTAATTCATTTCGTTCTCGATCAATTTCTCCACACTGATATCTTGGTCCTTCGCCTCCGAATCGCTTTCCGGCTCATCAAACAATCCACCGGTCATCGTCACACTCTCCTGACGGAGCTGTCTCTTGTGCTTGTCCATGAGGAGCAGGTAAATGCCTTGTTTCGTCAAGTTTTTCAGCGGTTCGAGATCCTTTTTAACGAGCTTTGGGAAATTCTTCTTAGCATACTTCACCTTGATTTGGAACAACTTGGCCTTGCTGGGTTCCTCTTCTGGCATGTCGTGGTCGGAGTCGGAGTCCAAGTCAATGATCCCATCATGCACCGCGTCCTTCAATTGCTGTGTATATTTGACGAGTGGAGCACTGGATGAGACCACAGCCTCCTTCTTCATAGCTACCTTCGGCGAAGAGTGCACTTCTTTTTCCAACTCGATCTCAGACAAGTCGGTATCGTCATCTTTCTTTCCCTCCTCCTTCATGGACGACGGAGAGGAGAGTGGACTCACCCGCTTGAACTCGCCATTGCTGAACCCGAAGTCGCTGAGCAAGTCGTCCTTCTTGATCTCGATCTTACTGTACATCACGGGCTCGAGGTTGTACTTCATCAGCAACTCCTGGGTCTTCATCGCAATGTCAAGCAAGTCCTTGCGGTTCGCGGCGTCTCCCACCTTGGCGTCACCAATGCGGTTCTCAAGCTCCTCCAACAACCGGCCCTCATCCTCCATCTGTTTTGCAAGACGGGCTTCCTTTTTCTGTTGCGCGAGCTCTTCGACCTTTGCCTGTTCAGGATCAGTGTATGTTCTGTTGATAACGTCCTCGAAGTCGGCAAACTCTTGGGGTTCGTCCTCCTCATCAACAAAAAGGCTCTCCTCGATGTCGTCAAGCACCTGGGTTGGGTCACTAGTAGTTAGTTGTTTAGCCTGAGGCTCCTCGCGAATGCTCTCGGTAGGCTCCAAAGTGGCGTCAATGGCTGGCGTCGCCTCCACTGGACGCGTCGCAGCAAGCTCTTCACTATCGCTCTCACTTTCTCCACTCTGATTTGCAATGAACTCAAGCGCGTCGCCGGGCTGCGTAGACTCGGAAACGCCCAAGTCCAAGCCCACAGGTTCAGCGAAGGGCGTAGCAAAAGGAGTGGTCTCAACCAGAGGAGCAGGCTCAGCCAAAATAGTAGCCTCCAAGGGCTCCGGAGTCGACTGGAACGGCGTCGAATGGAATACTGGCTCGGGCTCTTCGTTGGCCTCTCCGGTTTCTGTGACCTCCTCAACCGGCTTCGCGGCTCTCTTTGGGATGGTGAAAGGGCCATCCTTTTCACTGTCCTTAATTGCAATCTGCTCAATGGTTCTGTTCACAATTGTGTTCAACTTGCCGACTCTGCTGGCACGCTTGGCCAACAACTTCTGGAACCGGTTGTGCCGCGTGATGATGTCGGAATTCTCCATGCTGACTCTGGGAAGCGGCTCGACCGACAGCGTGACGTTGCTGGTGTCGTGCTCGACCTGTGACGAGAGAAGCTCGTCCATCATGGACGTGTCCTGCGATTCCATAATTTTAGTTGTTTTGGTTGTGTGGTTGTGAACAACTCAGGGGTATAAACGAGAAGATTTGCCAACGGCGAGTAGTAGCAGAGGCGTTGATGTGTGTGGATCGAGAAAGCTTCAAAAAGTACTGGTCTGAAAATAAGAGACGCGTCTATGAACGAATGCACGCGTAAGCTGCAGGCAGAGGTGAGACGCTCGTGGGTGGTGTGAAAAGTGCAGGCAGATGGCCGGGGCACATAACCCAGTAACCTGAGATGGTCATTTGGCAGTGTAGCCAGCGACCGTGGGAACCACCACACAAACCAAAGCACAACTGAGTTTTCCAGTTCGAAACCATGCCTGGGGTTCCGCTTTATGTCTTTGAATAAACAACAGGAAGAAGAGAACGATGAGTTGATAGCGGAGCACGAGCCGTTATATTTCACGCGGCGCCGCAAGCAGAAGCCCGCGGGGTTCGAGCCAGTGTCTTTCAAAAGTGCCAAAGATAATCGGTTTGACTTCCAGAAATTCAACCAGGACTATATATTGAAGGAGTTGGAGTTGGAAAAGCCAGGGAAGAGGAAAAAAAGAAAGCCAGGGGTCTCTCTTGAGTATTTCGATAATGAGGAGGGCGTGTCAAAGGGTGCAGACTCAAAGATATCTAAAACCCCCGGGTTGACTAAGAACCCCGAAGGCAAGCCGCAGGTCGCATTTAAGAAGCGCACGGTGATGGATAAAGTGAATGACGGCGACGTATCTGCGAGTTTGCTCACCAAGAGTGAGGTCCTTGACGCGTTGGAGACCAAGTACTGGCCGTATTCCACGGATCTCGGGAGGCAGCAAACGTACAAGGCTTATTTGCACGCTTTGCTTGAGTTTTATGGTGGTTCTAATCTAACCAAACCCGCTTCTAATGCAGAGTTTAACAAGATCGCGCGAACGCACGAGTCTGTCACCACCTTGTTCAAGTCGAAATTTGCTAAGCAGGGCAAGTCTCAAAGCGAGGAGGCTGACACGGAGCATCATACGAGGCCCAGCAGAAAGATCGTTGCCATTGACGTGCTCCCCCTTGTGTTGACAAGGTTGGGCGGGGAAAACAAGTAGTAGCCAATGTGCTGCGTCCGTGTTAGATGAGTAACTGTTAGATGAGTAAGTTTTGAATGAGCAACGGCGCCTGCCGCGCACGGTGTCAGGCCGTGCTCAAACAATTAAACAAGAGTACCGCCGAAGAATCTCAGGCTGCGGAGATGCGCGGCATTTGCGCTAGCAAGTGGCTGAAACCAAATTACCGCAGTGCTTGCAAGTTAGTACTGCCCGTGCATGCGGTCATGTTTAAGTCATGCGGCTGGGCAGTATAAACCATGCTCTTGTTTGTTGCTTTTTGAGTCGGTCAATTAAGTAGCTGCAGGATTACGCAATAAATGTCAAGAGATTGTGACTATGATAGCTGATGGTGATTTGGTACATCGCTCTCGGAGCAGCTGCGTGCTTGTTAGTTGGTGGAGTAGGCTCACTGATCGGACACTGGCGAGTCATTGACTAAGTCATTGGCTATGTCATTGACTAGGTCATTGATCAATAAGTCATCGAAGTTTGCGACACATTGGCCAGTGCACTCACCGCTATCAGGGAGGGGTAAGGCTGAAGCATGTGCGGTTGCTCGGCCTTAGCAACTAGCTGGGAAAGTATTACCCCAGGCGCCGCCGCGCACAACTGTAAGTATGCAAGTGAGACATGTGCTAGCACCGAGTGTAGCAGTATTTTGCACTTCCCCGGGTGACATCGGCCTATCGAACAAGACCCTGAGGCAACGGCGCAGGAGTCCGGTTCGATGCGACGCAATCTGTTGGCAACCGATCGGCCGCTGTGGTTTCAGCCTCACGGAGCTGCAGGCGGCAGGCCGTCGCTGAAGCTTAATCGGGCAGTCCGCTGGCACAGCGGCGGGCAGGCGGCATTGGTAGGTCGGTGGCCGGGGCGACCCGCCGCAGTGGTATATGCCGATAGGGCGAAAAATGGGCAAAAGGAGGCCGCCAAGGGCAAAAGTCGGTGAGCGCAGCCTGCGAGTCGGGCCCATGTATTTGGGCCGACATTGGAAAATCAGGGTGCAAATCTGCGATCGACGAACGTGACAAAGCAAAAGGGACTTGGCAATTGCTGAGCACGGGGCTCTGAGTCTTTGTGGGGATGGCGGGTTTCAGATATAGAAGTGTAATCGCCAGGACTTGCTTTTCCTACTGCCATACTTTTCTTGCTCAGCTTGTCTACTTTAAGTTCTGGCCGTCACTCTAAGCGGCCGGCCAGTCGGCATCCTGCGCGTCCGCCGATAAACGTATGCACGACAAGCATGCACAACAATCATGCGGCCGATATCCAGCAGGTATATATAGTTGGGCACCCCGCCAGGCTAAAATATTCTCCTCACTACTACATCTAACAACCATGAGTGCAAAGAGCGAATCACTCAGCGACGATCTCAGCGAGTTCCACCCTCAGCAGGTGGGCGAGCAGCAGCAACAGCAGCGCGCTCCTATGGACAGACTTGCCCTGCATACCAGCATGCGCACTGCCAACTCACAGGGTGAGCCCCTCAGCAGAATCGCGACCCAGGTCGCGGCCGAGGCGGGCACCCTTGGCCCTATGGAGGAGCCAATCGACTACCAGCTTCCTCGTGTTGCGACCCGTCCGGGCACCGAGGACTTTAATGATGCCGACGAGTGGAAGTACCCGTTGGACGAGGAGACCAACATCCGGCTTGTGGAGTTTGTCGAGGGCGACAAGGCGGACCCAAGAAACTGGCCGTCCTGGAGAAAGTGGATGGTCACCTTGGCGCTCGGTATGGTGTGCTTTGACGTGGCCCTTGCCTCGTCGGCGGTCACCGGTGACATCACGGGTGTGATGGAGCAGTTCAACGTCTCCGAGACCGTTGTCATTCTCACTGTGACGCTTTTCGTCATTGGATTTGGTGTTGGCCCGCTTGTGTTCTCTCCGCTCTCTGAGGAGGTCGGAAGAATGCCTATCTACAACGTCACTCTCTTCCTTGGTCTTGTCTTCATGGTCCCATGTGGTGAGGCCAAGAACATCGGTACTTTGCTTGTCTGCCGTTTCATCGACGGTATTGCATTTTCCGCGCCTATCACTTTAATTGGTGGGTCGCTCTCGGACATTTTCTTGTCGCACGAGAGAGGTACTGCCATGGCCATCTTCTCTGCTGCTCCGTTTGCCGGTCCTATTGTGGGCCCAATCATTGGTGGTTTCATTGGTGACAACGTTGGCTGGAGATGGATTTACCGTGTGGTATTGTTCTTCTCGATTCTTATCTATGTCATGGTCGTTATCCTTGTGCCAGAGACCCATCACCAGACCATCTTGAACCGCAGAAGAAAGAAGCTTATCAAGGCCACCGGTGACACTCGCTACACTATTCTCCGTGACTTGAAGAAGCGTACCCTCGGCGAGATTGCCAACGAGACCCTCACCAGACCGTTCAAGTTGCTCACCGAGTCCATTGTGATGCTCATCACCCTCTACATGTCTGTCATCTACGGTCTTCTTTACATGTTCTTCTTCGCCTACCCAGTGGTCTTCGTTGAGCACAAGGGCTGGACCGACAGTATGACTGGTTTGATGTTCATTGGTACCGGTATTGGAATTGTGATTGCTGTTTCCTTGGCCCCATACGTCAACAGAGACTTCAACCGCCGCTCGCAGGCCTACATTGACAGAGGCGAGTTGCCACCTCCAGAGATCAGATTGCTTCCTATGATGGTCGCCTGCTGGTTGGTGCCAATCGGCTTGTTCATCTTTGCTTGGACCTCGTACCCACACCTCACCTGGGTCGGCCCGGCCATTGCCGGAATCCCATGCGGTGTCGGCTTCTTGCTCATCTACAACTCCGCTAACAACTACATTGTGGACTCGTACCAGCACTACGCCGCCTCTGCGCTTGCCTCCAAAACTCTTCTCCGTTCGCTCCACGGTGCCACATGTGTCTTGTACACCATCCCAATGATGCACAGACTCGGCGACCAGTGGGCGATCTCGTTGCTCGCGTTCATCTCGTTGGCTTGCTGTGGCATCCCATACTTCTTCTACTTCTACGGTGCCAAGGTCAGAGCTAGCTCCAGATACGCCTACAAGCCATCGAGCAACGACTTTACTGCGCACGCGGAGGGTCACGCCGACCACAAGGAGAAGGCTTAAGCAGAAAAGCATTAAGCATTGCATCTACTCATCATGCAACATGCATCTAATACTCACTAATATTCTTACGATCACGCTCGTTACAGCTAATGTTTTCTAATAAATATATCCAAAAACGATATTGTAGTCAGTATAAGGCAGAAGCATTTCAACTAGAGAAAAAATTTTCAATTCAGAGAGATCAGAGCCCAGCACTGGCACAGCCTCTTCTCACACTCTACGTCTTGCAAAGCGGAGACAACCCTTCACAAGAACGCCACCCTAATGCCTCTGGGCCCGTAAAAAAAAACGTCAGAGTGGCCAAAAAATAATTCCTGACGGCATATGTTATTTTGTTTCGCGAAAATCTTACCCCCTGTCAAAATCTCTGACCCCTAACCTTTTGGAAGAGCTACCCAGTCGTCTTTCTGCCCAGCGCTCCTAACCTACCGCTTGGAAATTGCAACTCCATGCACTAGCTTCGTGTCAGTGCAGACTCTCCTACATCCTGGCATTTCCAACGAATGTCGAATGAGAACCAGGGGACACTGCTGAGCACGCCGCGTGACGTGCGGCTCTTGCACCTTTTATTTGCGTCGAATTCCATCAACTCCTACGAGGACCATGTGCCGCTCCAGCTTATGGACTTTGCCTACCGCTACACCGCGGGAGTGTTGAAGGACTCTGTTATTTACAGTGATCACGGAAACTCTAGCAACAACCAGGTGACGAACGCGGGAAATGCCGGGACGAACAAGCCGATAACCGTTGAGGACGTCAAGTTGGCGATTGGCGCGCGCATGGACTACCAGTTCAAGACGAGCCAACTGAAGGAATTGCTCTTTGAGCTTGCCAGCGAGAAGAACAAAAAGCCCTTGCCGACGTGCTTGCCTACGTGGGGTATTCGCTTGCCCCCGGAGAAGTATTGTTTCACCGCGAAGGACTTGGATTTGGAGGAGGAGTTGAAGTACGAGGATGATGTGCAGATGGAGGAGTGAGCATCTGAGTGCCGTGGGCGCAGCGTGCGGTGCAAATGACCAGCCTAAGAAGCAGACTCAAAGAGAAATGACACACCCGCCGGATGCAAAACAAGAAAAGGCGAAGCGAAGTGTGTTTGTTTGGGGTGCTCACCACTAAATGACGGTCAGTAGTGGCCGTCAGTTATTGGTTGATGATTTGGTGAGTGGGAGTGGGTTTCCCTGCTCTCCACATTGTATAATAATGTATCGGAATGACAGCTTGTAGATGAAGGGTGGGAAATATCAAGTCAAGAGCACGGCGTAATCTCTGCCAAAGTAGAGAGTCTCCTGTGAATGGACCTGCCTCTAACACGCCAGGATCCTCTAAGAGATGTGCTTCTGCTCTGATGTCATTTTGATGTATGATTTCCATGGGAAGTCAGCATTACGTGAATATGAAGCATGTTTGTATTGAGTAGAGACTCAGAGAGACACTGAGTCAACAACGTTCGACCAAAGTGTAAGAGTTTCTGGTAGCCAAATAAGGAATGAGAGCAAAGGAGTAAACAAAAACGTGCTCAGTATTTGGCTTGTGTTCTGAGTATGTGAGATATGTCAGAGTGTGTCTGCTATTGTCCTCGTTGCAAGCTGATGAGTAATACCACCTGCTAACTTAGTCAAAGGAACTTTTATTGCAGGAATTTACAAAGCAGTCTTCAACAAATGCCTTGGCCACTGAGGGGTCTACTGAGTCAGCCTCTAGAAGGTCAAGCAATACACTGCTTGCACAGAGGGTTGCAGTACTCTTGCACTCTCTTCTTTTTAGAGAAGCAGTCACTCCTCGTTTCCTTTGTTGGAATGCATCAGTATACTTCTCCTTGTATTTTTCAGTCTGCGCAATGTTAAGCTGAATCCATTCCTCTTCCAGGCAGCCATTACAGAGGAGAAGTGCCTCGGTTGCCGTTGCATGTCTAGTCAAAAACACTTTTTGATAAATATTGTCCTTAACAAAGAAAATACAAAGCACTCCCATCTCTTTGATTGACCAAAAACGTGGAAGCTCATCTGGTAGTTGTGCTTTGCGTGACACATTCGAAAAACTCTGTACCACAAGTTTTCTGTTCTCCCCACTATAACCAGTATTCTTTATTGACATTTTTGTTGCTGACTGCCGATTGATAGTCTGCTTATTTAATGCACCAAAGTATAAGCCAAGCACTCTGTGGAAGAGTAATACGGCATTGCCGAAAGTCTATATTCATAAGTCAATCTAGATCTCTTTGTTCCTTACGTTACAAAGTGAGGAAATGGAAGGAGCACGGAAAAGTTCAGGCTTCAGTACGTGCGTTGCATGGGCAATGCATATGGAGCTTATTGCAATGCTGCGGGTCTGTTAATGACAGAAGTCGTTGCCATTGCCTATTAAATTGAATTTACAAGCACCACAAGCACACTACGAGCACCGACAAACAACATCAGTTAACCCTCAAAAAACAATCTTCAACAAATGCCTTGGCTACTGAGGTGTCTAGGGATGAAAAATTGCCTAAAAACACGTCTCTTTTGCTCTTGTGATTTGGTCTTATGCTTTGGTCTAAGCCATGGCGCTAATCTTTCAGTCCCCGTTGCTTCACCGCTTAGTGGCTCGTCAAGTTTCTCCCCAGTTCACTTCACCTACAGTCACATTCCCTACAAAAGAACTCATTTTACGTGCAATGCTGATTATACATTTTGCTTGGGCCATTAATCGGCCATGGTGGGCCGCAGGTAAGTGCTTGCACCTCCGTGCACCGCCCAATGTCCAAAGCCGTCGAGTGTCGTCCATAGGACTGCGTCGACAGTGATCTGGCGCAGCGCCCTGGGTTCGCCAGTGCACTGCTTACATCTCACCGAACCCGGTCGGCAAGTTCGAGCTGAAGCCACCCTCCTTGGCGGCCAACTCGTAGTACCCGTATATCGTGGTCACCGCCAACAAGATCGAGGTGCCGCTGCCAAGGGTTCCCATCAAGTCCGAGGCCACCGACAACGCACCAATGGTGGCGCCGCCAAACGCAGCAGCAGTAGGAATGATCCGCTTCAACTCCTTGTACACAGAAGTCTCGCGCTTACCGGCAATGACCAAGCCCTGGTCCTTGAACTGCTTGGCAACGTCCTTTGGCGAGGTGCCCGAGATCTCGATCCAGGTCTTGGAGAAGACGGCGCACGAGGTCAACACAAAGGCCACGTAGATCAAAGACTTGATCGGGTCAACGAGCGCCTCGGTAAGCGAGAACGGTGGTTGGATGTAGTAGGCCAAACCCGAGGCGGCAAAGAGCTGGGCAGAGCCCGGACGCGCCTCCCAGGTACCCAAGATCTTGACTGCGATGTTGTTTGGGAATCTGGTGTAGAGCATCTGGGAGATGATGAACACGTTCGAAGTCAAGGCAGACTGCAACATGATTGGGGTGTTGGAGGTGTAGAACAACTTGACCGGGTAGGCGGCAAGCGGGCCTCTTGTTCTGGTCGACTTGACTGGGATCTCGAGTCTGAAGCCCTGCAAGTAGATGACAGTGACGAAGACCGCGAGAGTAGCACCGATCTGGAAGAGGTTTGGCAACTCCTGTCTGTAGAACGCGTGGATCAAAGCTCTCTTCTTGTCGCGCTTGGTGAACAACAAGTGGATGGCAGAGACGAGGGCACCCTCAAACTCGTCACCCTTGCCGGAGTTGATGGTGGTAGGCGCAAACATCTTCCAGGCGATCTGCTCACAAACATTAGTGGCAGTGAACAAGGAGATACCGGAGCCGAGGCCGTATCCTTTCTGCAACAACTCATCCAAAAGAATGACCAAGAAGGCGGCAAAGACCAACTGGAGCACGAGCAAGATGCTGACCCCCCACCCGAGAGACGATGGCGGGCCGTACATTCCAGTGAGAACGTAGACGGTGGCCTGGCCGACCGACAACATGATGGCAAAGAGCTTCTGGGCAGTCTGGTAGTTGTCGCGCTCGGCCTTGTCCTCGAGGTTGACGGCAATCAACTGGGTGCCCTGCAAGAGCTGGAACACCATGGAAGAGGACACGATTGGCGAGATGCCGAGCTCCATGAGGGTACCTCTGTTGGAGGCCAACATCATCCGCAACCAGTACAATGGGTCAGACGAGTCCGACGAGACGATTCCGTAGAGCGGAATCTCGCTCATCACAAGGAAGATGAGGAGGGTCACGCCGGTCCACATGACCCGCTGCTTGAAGGGGACTTTGCGGAGCGGGGCCGAGACCTGGGGGATGTACGGCGTGAAGGGCTTCACGAGGTCGAGAACCTTGACTGATGTTAGTGACTGTAGCAGTGTGCTGGCGAAGCCCGCTGGCTTTGCGGCTTCGCCAGCGGGCTGCGGTGTTGCCTTTAAGAGAAGCCATATCATAAGCTAACAAAGTGCAGCGGTAGACAACTTGTCGCATGTATCCACTTGCTACCCTCCAATTGCTAGCTCCTTTCTGATTCTCGGCATCTTCCTGTTGTTGTTACTCACATTCGCTCATATTTGCTGGAAAGACTGTGGTTGCAAACCTGGGCTGTTTCGCGGTTTATGACTTTTCAATAGTTGACAACTCAGCGGTCTGCGGGGCGGGTAACGGTACTCAGTTGGGGCAACCGCCGTTACAACAAATTCCTCAGAGGGGGCAAGCTTAAAGTGGTGAAGAAAACGTTTAGGGATCTTGCTATATAAGGGACAGTCTTGCTATCGATTTTTGGTCTTTTCTGAAAAACGTAAGCGATGCCTTAACGATACGTTGCTACATGTGTTTCTTGCCGATCTCAAGATGAGTTTCCGCCAACCTTGGGCCGGCCTGCATCGAAATTAACGCAGTGCATGTGCCGGCGCGAGGCCGCTGGGGGGGGCCAGGGTGGCCGCTCGCGGGGGTGGCCTGGCGGGGCGGGTCTTGAGGCGAGCCGCTGGGAACTTAAAAATCTGTTGAAAGAAAGCAGCCTAAAGCCAGCAAGTTTTACGGCTTCTTTTGTTGTGCTACTATTTTTGTTTCACATCTTTTTTTGTTTTACATCTTTTTTTGTTTTATAGCTTTTTTTGGGACCTTCACATGGGCTGCAATTCGCATGGAAGTGACCACTGTACAGACCAACATCTTTGAATGAAGCGACCAGGTTTTTCTGAGTAGCTCTTGCATGATACACTGTACCTGTGCACTGTTGGAAGTGTGTGGGGCATCACACGGGTAGTGATAATTTATACGATGTAATAGACTAAGTGAATAATCGTAGATCAAGGAGGTTTATTACTTACGAATGATACTAATACTTTCTGGTGCGACTCTTTTGGTGCTCTCTTTTGGTGCTCTCTTTTGGTCCTCTTTTGGTGCTACTTTCTAATCCTACTTTTTAGCAATGTGTATTTTTGATATTATTATAGTTCCATGCATTATGCAATTAAGATGATGTTCAACTCTCTGACAAAGTCCGACTCCAGTTGCTGGGCTCGCCATTTGGTAGGGGTGGCTCAAGGGCTCAAGCTGAGAAATGCATCGGGTGCTCACGGTGGAAGCAGAGCGTTGCACATAGTGCCCCTTGGTAAAAGTCAAGGATGCCTGAAATGCTGGTGCTTTGCAAAATAGTGCCCTTCCAGTAATAGTTAATGATGCCTGAAATGCTGGTGCCTTGGCTAGAGAAGCCAAAGCACCACTGCTTATAGCGCACTGCTTATAGTGACTACTTTTGGGACCGGCGCAGCGCCCTTGCTTCGCCAGTGCACTGCTAAAAAACCTCGAACCCCCGCTTTGCCCAGTTCAACTTCCAGACGCCCACGGTCAACACCGTCGAGCAGACCAAACTGATGGCGGTGATCACGAACAACACAAACACTCGATAGTCGTGGAAATGGTCAAAGATCTTGGCATAGACAATGCCAAAGAGAAGCGACGAGAACGCAGGCGCCACCATGAACAGGCCCCACGTCAGACCAAGGATTTCAATGCCCCAGATCAGGGCAAGGATCGAGGGGTAAATGGTGAAGACTCCGCCATAGCTGATTCCTACGAGCGAAGAGATCACGGTATACGTGAGGGACACATTCTGGGGGGTTTCAGCTCCAGCAAACTTGTTCAAGAGCCCCACAACAAGAAGTTGCCCCCCAACACCAACCAACAACACACCCACCAACAACCACACTCTGCAGACACCGCTCTTGAAGAGCCGCGATGGGCGCACCCACAAGTCCGACACCGCGCCAATGGCAAGGCGGGTCACAGTCAGAAAGAACGCGTGGTACGAGACCTGGTCGGTAATCGAAATCTGTGAGGCGCGTTGGGCCAAGATATCTGGCTGAATGTTTTGAAGAACCGCTTGGCTCACCTCTTTGTTCAACCCGTTGATGAGCTCGATGAGGGAGCCCATGTTGTTGATGTACATCTCGAGCGGGCCGATGCAGAGGAAGAACGCAATGAGGAAGTAGATGGCAGAAGTGTCTTTGTAGAAATGTCTAAACTTGATCTGGTGGGTGACATTCGTGATCGAGTCGACCTCGGTGATAATCTCCTCATTGCGATAGACGTCGGTGGAGGCGTAGGAAGAATAAGACACGGTTCTGGTGAGAAGCGGAGCTCTATCGGTGTCAGACACTTCCAGAGCGGACGTAGCGTCGCCTTGAGGGCCCTGGTCTTGTTCAGACTGTTCCACTCTGGTGACGAAACCAACCTGCTTCTGAATGGTGAGGATGCACGAGGATGTGTAGCTCAAGGTGCACACCACCACATAGAGGGCAGCAAAGAAGCGGAACACCCGGGGTATGTCGAAGATGAGCAAGTCCATTGACTTTGTATGGAACCAGCTGCTGTTCTGGATGAGCTTGGAGAAAAGCAACGACGACAACCCGTAGCAAGTCACTGGAAGCGAGATACTCAAGCCCTTGATGTCGGGGTAGATGTTGGCGCAGGTGAGCAAGCCGGCAAAGTACAAGCAGCTGGTGGCAAAGCCAATGACACTGAAGCAAATCGTCATGGCGACGTAGCTGGCCTGGGTGGTGTAGGCATAGCCGGCAAGATAGTAACTCGTGGGAAAGAGCACAAGCGAGACCACGGAGAGAAGCACCGTCCCATAGATGTCGGCTAGCCCACCGATGAGCGGAAGAAGCAAGTACATTCCGATGGAGGACATCCCCCCGATGATGTTGATCTCAAACTGCGAATAGCCAAGCACACTGGTGAAGTAGGGCGTCCATAGCGAGAAGAGCACAATCGTGCCGGCACACACACACGAGAGGAGGGCGACGACAAACGCATAGAGCTTGAGATGGTCGGGGTTGTCCACCTTTAAGTATCGCGCTATTATGACCCGCACGGGCCGCGTTAGCACAATCTCAAGGTTCGAGAGGGGCATATGTGTAGATGGGGTGTGGTTAGCCCTGGTGGTTTAACTGTGGAGAAAAGCTAGTGTCTTCGAGGAAAGATTCTCGAAATGAGTAATATGCACGTCGGGCGTGAGCAGCGGATCGCCGAAGCGAGAGGTGTGAATAACCTTAGAGGTGTGAATAACTTTAAAGGTGTGAGTAATTTTAACGGTGTGAGTAAAACCAAGCTAGAAACGTACTACACAATACGTTAGTATTTGGGAAAAGATTGCTGGCCAGATTTCGGGACGTTGGAGCAGTGGCCCTGCCTTAGCGTGACACACAGGAACTGTGGGAGCACTCAACATGACAACCAAACTGACAACCAAACTGACACCTAAGGTCGAGTTTTGTTACCATATTTACTTTCCGAGGGACATTTAAAGCGGTAAAATACAATGGTTTGGGTTCAAAATCCAAATACGATAAATTTAGGCTGCCCTGTGTAGAGACAGCATTGCCTCTGACAGCCGAAGGCTGGCGGAGGCGTTTTCTACTAATTGTGGGCCCTACCATGCAGTGCACTGGTGAAGCACTGCTTACAATAGCGCCAAAGAACTCCATAGTGCTCCTATCGTGTTGCGCGTTGCGGATATTTCTTAGCACGTTTGCCGGTTGCTACCATGATCTGCTTTGAACGTTAGAATGTGCCATCTGTGCCATCTATGCTACTTTCAAGAGGACACCACTACAACAGAGATCAACTAACGAATGATTAGCAGCTGGCTATGGCTATGTATTTGGCGTGAGTCGCTGAGAGCTCCGGAGGCCCTCATGGTAGTGGGGCAGTGCATTGGCGCAGCCAAAGTACTGCGACTGACAAGCAGCGCTTCGCCAATGTACTGCACGTCCCCAGTTTACTTCCCCAAGGTACTTCCCCAATGTACTTGCTAATGTACTTGCTAATGTACTGCGACGTCACTTCCCCACTTGAGCAGTGCTTCGCCAATGTGCTGGCACTGCAGTGGGCACTGCAGTGAACTCTCTGTGACTCAAAATTGCATACTTTCAAACAACGCTTCACATTGTTTCTTCATCGTTGGCCGGCGGTATGCAGCGTTTCGGTTCTGGTCAGCGTTTCGGTGCTTTGTCGCAGCACACTGGCCGCCAACTTACCGCTAAAAACCCATGAGGGAAATCGCCTGCCGGCCTCCCAGGCTGGTGATCATGTTCAACGTCGACGCACCAAACGGGAAGTAGCTCACAGTGTAATACAACACGGCAAGCAATTCCAACAACCCACTGATGATCGTTAGAACAGTGCTCTTCACCACCACGGAGAAGTAGATCGTGGAAATCACAGTGCCCACGAAGAACGCAGAGAAGTATATTCTGTCTTTTGAAACCATGTGCTTGATATACGCATACGGTCCGTTCAACACGGCAAACGCAACAACAAACAAAAGACTTCCCAAGGACCACAAAAGGCCGAACTTGCGGGGCTTCAATGCCAACACGGGAAACAACACCACGCTCATCCCGAAAAAGAAGAGGGCGGCCAATATACACACCGCGAAGCCGACAATCCGCTCAAATCGAGACAACGTGAACCATGCGGGCTCTGGGGCGGGCTCTTCTCGTTCGTAGATGGGAAGCCGCGAGTATAAGTTATTCGCTCCGTCGGCCATGCTGTCTTTCCAGGACCCGAACACAGACCCGACGTTTTCCGTGACAGAGTTATTGTTGCGCGACGCAGACCAACTGTTCCATTGATCACTAAGGGACGGCCCACTCATGGTTATTAGATGGCTGGTGGGGCGTGTTGAGGCTAGTAGATGGTGTTGTAGAGAACGGCGTGCACTCCAGGAATGTCACTGCAGTTGCGCCTCCGGTCACGTGATTTATCGAATAGCAGCAGAGTGCGAGGGAGCCTGGATGAGAAGAAAGTAGAGAGATAAAAAATAGTAAGAACAAAAATAGAAAGGACAAAAGCTGAAAGAACGCTTGCTATTTAAAGGTGTGTTACTTTGTCTTTATGACTTGCCGAGCTAATTCGGTTTGGGAGTAGAGTTTGCCACTGACGGCATGAGGAATGACCATGCATAGTAATCAGGGGGAGCAGGAGGCAGTGGAAAGTGCTGTGGAATGTCGGTGGCACAGTAATCATGGCATATGGACAGTGTCAACGAGCAGGCAGAAGTATTTCCTGGGCCTTTAATGATGTCGCAGCGCACTGGCAAAGCCAAGGTGCTGCAATAGATGTGAGGAAAGGCTGCTCGAGCCGAGCAGTTGTAATGTGGCGTCTGCAATAGTACACTCTACAATGCGAACATCAATGTGATAATCAGGAATAAGCAGCGGGCAGTACTAGCATAGTACTTGGACACGTTGCGAGCGAACATCCTTAACACGGAGAGTGCCAGCCCTGTCGTCGCTCTTGGTGATATCGCTCTTGGTGATGTCGCTCTTGGTGATGTCGCTCTTGGTGATGTCGCTCTTGGTGATGTCGCAGCACACTGGCTGCGCCAGTGCACTGCTCGCTACAATTGACAATCCTCAACTCGTATACTAACTATAAGCTTAACGGGAAGTGGCCTGGACCTTCTGGAAGGCACCCTTGGCACCCTGCTTGGACACCTTGGCGGCACCAGCCTGGGCAGAGGCGGTCTTGGCCTTGGCAGCCTTGCGCTTGGCCTTCTCGATCTTCTTCTGCTCCTTGGCAGCAGCAAGGTCGGCGTCTCTGGTGGCCTTTCTGGCCTCTGGCTTCTGGGCACGACGCTCCTTGATCAAGTCAAGCGAGGCACCGACAATGGCACGCTCGTTCTTGACGGTCTTTCTCGATCTCTTCTTCTGGACCTCCTCGGTGAGACCCTTCTTGTGGTGGCGTCTGTAAAGGACGGTCCACGAGATTCTTCTTGGGTTCTTTCTCTGCAAGAAGAGAGACGCAGACTTGGACGACTGGAAGCGGAAGATCTTCGAGTCACCTCTGACAAAGAGGGTGCCTCTACCTGGGTAGATCTTCGAGCCGGAAAAGGAATCAACTTCGACCTTCATCTGGTTGTTAGTAAAAGCACAAAGGGCAGTCACTGGCGGAGCAGTGGCAGAGTCAGGGGAAAGCAATACAACAGTGTCAACCAAATCGCGGAGAGTAGTGCTTAGCACTGAAAGTGAGAGCTAGAATCGAAGGTCCTGTGTTTCTGCTTTTCAATGACGGTGTGTTTGCATGTGGGTCGCTAAGCGTTGGCCTAGTGTCTCATTCAAATATAATACCACAGTGTGGAACACCCTGGTACTATATTTGGCACTTCACAGCAATCCCTTTCTCATACTTCTGGCTTGCCAGAAACGACTCGGCTCGTAATCCCTAACTGTCTGTATTGCCTGAATGTCTGTTCGTGGTCCCTTCACTCGTGAAATGTCAACTCTTCGGATGCTCGTTTCTTTCCGTTCATTCTACAGCTCTCATTCTCCGCATGTCCTGGCTCTCTCAATCTAAGGTCTTGCCATATGTTCTCTCTCTGGTGATTCACCAACTCTGTTATATCGTCCGTTCCGATACCCACTTGCTTGCCTGCGATTCTTACTTACTATTATGGTATATCCTGTTCTAACACTAGCTTGCAATTTGCGAATGTTTTTCGTCGACTGCACCCGTGGGTCCAGGCACGTGACAATGGTTTTTCTTAACTATGGAGGGGCCGAGGAGGGCTGTGACTGCGGGGCCGTGCCCTGCAGCAGTGCACGGGTGCTTCTGGCCCCCCTGCTACGCACTCGCCCTGCTGCCTGAAAAACTTTCAATTTTCACACCTGCCCTGCTTCATATTATATCACCGGAGTGTACAGAACAACACAGAGATGGCCCCAAAGAAATCCCAAGACAACTTCAACGCCAAATTGGCCTTGTCCATCAAGTCCGGTAAATACTACCTCGGCTACAAGTCCTCGGTCAAGTCTCTCAGACAGGGCCGCGCCAAGCTCATTGTGTTGGCCGCCAACACCCCAACCTTGAGAAAGGCCGAGATCGAGTACTACGCCATGTTGTCGAAGACCCCAGTCTCGTACTTCCAGGGCGGCAACAACGAGCTCGGAACTGCTTGCGGTAAGTTGTTCAGAGTCGGTGTCCTTGCCATCACCGACGCCGGTGACTCGGACATCTTGGCCTCCCTCTAAGCGATTTTTCGTCACGAGAGAGTTCAGCACCAGATAGCTTGTCAATAAACAAACGTTGTTAGTTAATAATAAGTTATTCAAAGCAATGTAAAGCACCGGAAGCATCAGAAGAGCACCAGATTGCGGAGCAATCGCTGAGTGGAATGTAGTATGTCGTTGGTCCACCGAAGTGATCCAAGTGATGTTAGGGGTGTTGGGCATATGTAAAACTAGACACTTTTCCTGCAATTTTTGTTTAGCCGGTTGTTTCTCGGAACTGCGGTAGCTTACTTTGGGCTCATCTAACTCCTGCTTAGACGGGGAATTTTTTTGGTTGGCATCTCACTTGATCTGGAATGCGCACTTTCCATTCCCTTTGAGAATGATGCGTGCAGATTTTCGGCGAGCGTTTTTGCAAAGAGCAAGAAGAGATCTCGTAGTAGCGGAGAATGCGGTGCAATAAAAAATGCGGTGCAATAGAGCATGCGGTGCAATAGTATAATGCAATGTTGACTAGTAGAAAAGTGGGAAGCAAGTGCAATGGTTCACCGGTGGTGCAACATGGACACTGTTCCAGCGCCTGGGGCTCCTCTTACGCCACTCTGGGCGACTTTTTTGCAACGGCTTGGGCGGCTTTTGCCCTGAAGCGAGTGGTGCATCTCCGAGGGGCCATCACAAACGAGGTCCAACCATTCTGCTAAAACAACTTGCCGTTTTACTACGACTGTTTGGGTATTAATCAAACATTATGATACTCCGCTGCTGATACGAAACACCCTGGCGTTGCGAAATCTTGCTCCGTCCACTGCTGCTCTGCTGATTTCCGCGTGCTGCGTGGCAGAGCCACATGAATTGCCAGCCCAGAGTCGCAAGACTTTCCATTAATGAGTTCAAACTGGTTCACACGAATGCATAAATAGAGTAGTGCATAGTTTTAGACTTAAATATAGAAACTCCGCTCGCTCACAGCTCAGGTACTAAACATGGCATAGCACAGCTTGCACTGAGAGGGAGAGTGTCTGCCGGCCTAGCAGGAAACTACAGTCGGTGTCAAAGAGTCAATTATAATACAGGATGCCCCAAACAGTCTCGTGAAAAACTGCCAAAACAAACACATTGAAAACCCTGAGCCTCTTCTTTTTTTTTTTTTGCACACTTTGATGCCGCGCCGCCCGGCGGCCGTGATTTCTAATCATGCATGTCAGGAAATGCACAGACCCAGTGGCAGAGCTGCCGTCAAACCGGCAAGGCCATAGCTTTGCAATCAAGTAGCTTCTCAAAGTAAGGGTCGTGCCTTTTCTAGATGAGAAACACTCTCGGAGTTGAGTCACCTTTTTTGCAGAACCGCTCGCTTGCGCTCGCGGCTGCTGCCTACACCATCTTAACACATAATTTAACTAATGCCCCGGAAACAAATATAAAAAAAGTAGATATGATACATGCGAGCGCACGCCATCACCGTCCAGAGGCAGGAAAAGACTGAGAGGGAGTCGGGAGTAAGAAAGACCGCAGCAGGATCTTGGGCGTAGGCAGAGCACAAGGCTCTGCGCCCCACTTCATGCTTGGTTGGCAGTGGGCATAGTAGGTGCTAGAAAGTATCACATGGAAGACGTCTCGACAAAAAGGAGCCATCTTAGATGTAAAAAAATCCACAGCACAAACCAGCCACTGGCAGCCAATAGATCGTAGACTAACAGTAGACTACTTCAACATGAAGCTTCTGACAGGCGAAGCTGCACGAAAGCGGCGAGCAACAAACGTGCACGCAGCTTCCGAAAAGCCCCCACCATGTTTACTCCTCGTCGGTCGAGAAACCGGAGGGGAGCGCGTGGGACTCCTCCTGCTTGACCCGGACGCCGCCGAGCTGGAAGCGTTGGGGCAAGCTCTTGAGCAGGCGCTTTGGCGCAAGGCTCTTGCCGACTCTGGAGGGGGAGTTAGTTCTCGAGGAAGCTCTCGAGGAAGCTCTCGACACGGTTCTGGAGGAGACCCGGGAAACCGGCTGGGTCTTGACTTGCTTGCCGTTTCTTGGAACGGTGATGACGAGCGAGATCTCCTCGCGGTTGGTCTTGGCGTTGTAGACCGTCAGCTTGTCGATGATGAGTTTGGAGAAGTTGAGCTCCTCGTAGTTGTCGAAGCTGATGATCTTGGTGAGGTTGTCGCCCTGCGAGTGGACAATAAGGTCGTACTGGTTGCGCGCGCGGTCCTTGGCGAACAACTTGATCTTGTAGTCGCTGAAGCTGAAGTTGACCTGGCTGAAAATCATCTGGATGAGCGACGTCTCGTAGGCGCTGAGCAGGGCACTTGGGAGGCCCGAGAGCAAGTACCAGGAGTTGACGAGGTTCAAGCTGTCGGCACTGATGGACTTGGTGAACTGCACGTTGTAGCTCGCGGCGGTCTCGGAGACGTCGACGTGCAAGCGTGGCACGAGCTTGTCTGCGTTTTGGATGACATAGTCGAGTTTGGAGGGGGCGCCCGGGTCGGCGTCCACGGCCTGGCCAGGGCCAAAAGGCACCTGGAACTGTCCGTAGTAGCTGAAAGTGTCCGGGAGGGTCAGGATCGGGTCATTGGCGTAGTAGGGAGTAATCACGGTCATTTCTGGAGAGAGACGGGTTTTTGTGATTTAATTTAGTGGGTCTGGATTCTGCACATTAAGGAGGTTCGTTTGTGGTCTGCTCGGATTATAAGTCTGGGTAGAGGGGCTGGAGTATCACTAATGGGAGATAAGTAATATATGGGTCGGGGCCAGGAAAAAGCGGTATTATAGCGTTGTAATCACGCCGCGGATTACTTCATCATCCGCCGAGCCGCCCGCCGCGCTGGTACCGGTTTGCGATTTCTAGGATTACAAATCTTTCCAAAGCGGTGTGGCAAGCAGTGCGACCCGCCGCGCTGGTGCATCCGGCGGGGCCCCCTAGCGCATGCGACACACCCCAAAATCACCCCCAACCAGTCACTGCCATGGGTCACCCAAAGAGTCACCGGAACTCGTCATCCGCGGCGACAGGAACTCGTCATCAGCGACACTCGCCATCAGCGACACTGATCTGCTGGCGCCTGCTAGTCCTTGTTAGCAGCTGCCGTCATTAATTGACCCTCACTTTTGGCCCGGCAAAAGTTGCCACCGCCAAGGCAGAGCAACGCCTCGGGCGAGATCACGCAGCTACGATTACATGACCTGAGATGGCCAGTCGGTTGTGGGTCGGTCGTGGGGGCGAGGCGCAGCGCCAGGCCAGTGACCGGTGCTTTGCCTTGCTCAGCTTCTCTACATTGCTGGAACAGCAAGGAAACTTGGGGAATTGCCAATGGGGGCGGACGCCCCGCACTATATAGGGGGGGCCGATCGTTAAATCACGGACGGGTAACCGTTGCCCAGGGAGAGCCGAGATCTGCCGGGTATCCCCTGTCTGACAAACTGGCCGTTTCCTGACTTCAATCGTGCATGCGTAGGGTAAGCTGAGTGTACCCAAATGGTACAGTTGAGAAGAAGAGAAAATAGGAATCTTGACTTCCCAGGTGTTGTAGAGCCCAGCGGGATCTTTCTTTCTTTCTCGTCTCCTACCGTGCATGAGTAGGGTAAGCGGAGCTATCAAAATGGGGGTCCGGCTGCGGGTTCCCGGGAATTCAACCGGGTAAGCGTTTTATGGCTTTCCTTCTGGCCGGGTAAGTTCTTCAAGGCTTTTCCTTCTCTGACCGGGTAACTTGGGCTTGGTTTTTTATCTTGTTTTACCGGGTAACAAACAGGGGGCGTCCGGGGGCTCCCGGAAAAAAAGCGCAGGTTTTCACGCAACTTACCCGGTCGGCATCCCATCGCCAACATAGGTTGAGGCGGGCCCCAGCATCTCGCAGCGGGAGCCGCACGAGACTCAAGCCATTGGCAAAACTGCTCACTACAAGCCCTATTTTATTGTGTATTAACCAAAATCCGAACAAAAAAAGTCGTAGCAATAGCTTTTTCCAGCGGGCAGGTCGCCGCAGGTCGTAGTTTACAAGTGCACAGAGTGAAAGCAGAGCTGGGCAGAGAAGAGCACTCGGCAAAAGAGGAGGAGCCAGCAATGCCATGCTTAGCAATGCTTAGCCATGGGGTTGTCGCTCGGCGTCGCTGCTTCGTGGCTCGTGAGAGCTACGCGTGAGCAAAGGTTCTGAAGTTGGCCTCGTTCTCCAACTTGCTCACCTCGATGTTCCGCTGCACATCGAAGAACGTTCTGATGTTCCCGTGGGGCGTGAACTGGATCACGCCGCCCTCTGGGTGATGGAACTCGGGCCACTGGTTGCGGCCCTGCTCCTGCTGCTCCTGACGCACCTTCTTCCACTCCGGCGCGTCGGCGTCCTCGTCTCTTCCTCTCTTCAGGAACGAGCGGTTCGTCTGCTGGTGCGCCATGAGCGAGTCGAGCTGGCTCTGCGAGAAACTCTGGACGTTGCCGACGGTGTGGTTGACCGCAAACTTGTTCTGCTGGTCTTGCTGCGGGTACCGCTCGCCGCTTCCCCCGAGGTAGTACTTCAGGTTGTAGGCGTCGTTGTTGATCGAGAGGCACGCCGCGGCGTTCATATTGGCACACGCCGATGGGTAGTAGAACATTGTGAAGGCAGTGTGAGTCGATGTTAGACTGTGCTGATGGAAAGAGCGAGAACCGGTGGACCGTGGAAGGCTGACAATGACAAGTACAGGGTCGAGTACAGGTACAGTGCAGAACGATGGGGTCGCTTAGGTTAAATACAAAATTTCAGCGGCAGAGGCAGACGCCAAATCCAGTAAATCCCAGGTTCCAGACGTGCCAGAAAAATCGCCTCGGCCGACATATTGGGAGGGCTCTTCGCCCGCAGGGGAAGGCAGCGAGGGGCAGGGCGGTGCAGCGTCCAAGGGGGGATGGCTGGTTGGCGCCTGGCCAGAAACGCTGTCGCCCCGTAGGGGTACTTTCCGCCAATGGGAGGGAGCCCTGAGTGTGCTTTCTGGTTGTGAGCCCTGCTCTACGTGCCCGTGCAGGGCACTTAATCTGTAGGAGCCGCCCCGCCTGCGGCGGAATCCCGGTGGGATTGGGAGGGCCACTCTTTTTTTTTTGCCCGCTTTTTTAGGCTGCCTGCCCCCCTGTGCACCTGGGGTGATCTCACCCCGCTGCTCAAGCCAAGCCTGCTGACCCTTGCGAATTGAGGCGACTCACACACTGAATATTTCGTACTCCCCGGAGGCTGGTTTCTCAGGTTGTAAGCGCTTAGTGCAGTGTGGGTGTTTTCGACCCTACCTAGTAATTGTGAGCACGTTTAATTGCCAGAGCGAATTTCCAGAGCGAATTTCCGAGCGAATTGCCAATAATCGCTCATATGTAAGGCTTCGTAAAAGGGTATTGTTACAGTGATACACGACGTGGTGAGGTATTTGAAGTATTCCAAGGGCACGTCACCAAGTGGCGTCCCTCCGCAATTTCCCCGCTTCAAAGATGGCACTGACGCTTGCTTTTCTGCCTACATTGTCCATTAATAATGCATGAATCAAACATAACTAAGCAGACCGACCTCAATGGACGGCCCACGCCTCTCCTCAGCTAAACCGACTCGGTCTTCTTCTCGCTCTTGTCTGAGTCCGTCTCGGCAAGCGTCGTCGAGTCCTCTGGGTCAGCAAGCGCCTCGCGGCGCGCCTGGCTCGGACTCTTCTTCAGCTTGCGCACAAAGTCGAACGACACAATGTAGAGGAGCCAGTAGAACGCCTGGGTTGGGAAGATCTTGACGACCCAGTGGTCTGGGATGATTCTCACCAACGCACCGACTGGCAACGCGACAAGACCGCAGATGAGCGCAGTGCCCCACATGGCACCCGTCTGGTGAGCCACGGAAAACGCAGCACCGCCAACAAACATGATGAGGATCTGGAACCCGCCAATGATGGCAATGATCCCAATAAACCACCAGTTGCGGAAAAGGTCGGCAAAGAAGTTC
The DNA here is from genome assembly GCA_002564235.1 of Saccharomycopsis fodiens. Lineage (NCBI taxonomy): Eukaryota > Fungi > Ascomycota > Saccharomycetes > Ascoideales > Saccharomycopsidaceae > Saccharomycopsis > Saccharomycopsis fodiens. The sequence goes on from JNFV01000004.1 coordinate 127,211, forward strand.
AAGTTGTTGGCAGTAATACGGCCCCTGACAGTCTCAATCCCGTCACCCTCGTCCAACTTTCTGGTGACCACCATCTTGAAGATCTGCAACCACACAAAGGTGTTGAACGTCAAGGCGTCAAGCTGGGTCTGGTTGTGCGGTGTGAATGGGCCACTTGGGAAGAAGAGCTGGCGGCCGGCGTAGTGGATCGTGAAGGTCACAATCAACTGGAACATCGACTGGCCAAGAATCATCTTCCACATCGACACAGAAATCAATGGCGCGCGTCTCCCGGCAGGCTTGGTCTTGAGCAAGCCCTCGTCCGGTCTGTCGGTGGCCAAGGCCAAGGCGGCAAGCGTGTCCATGATCAAGTTGACCCACAAAAGCTGCACCGCAGTCAACACAGACTTACCCTCGGAGTTCGACACCGCAGAAACAAAGGTCAACACAACAGCAGTGATGTTCACAGTGAGCTGGAACTGGATAAACTTACGGATACTCACGGAGACACAGCGTCCCCACTTGATCGCCTGCACAATGGCACTGAAGTTGTCGGTCATCAAGATGATGTCCGAGGCTTCTCTCGCGACGTCAGTACCACTGATACCCATGGAGAATCCAACGTCAGCAAGCTTCAACGCTGGCGCGTCGTTGGTACCGTCACCAGTAACAGCAACGACCTCTTTCATCTCCTTCAAGTTCTGCACCAAGATCCGCTTGTCCTCTGGAGACGAGCGGGCCAAGACACGCAAGCTTGGAGCGATGCGCTTGATCTCGGCAGAGGACAACTTACGAAAGTCCGGGCCTTCCATGCACACGTTCTCGTTCTGCAAGTCGGCCGGTCTAATGATACCGCAGCCCATGGCAATCGCCTTACCGGTCAACAAGTTGTCACCAGTCACCATTCTCACAGTGACGCCGGCGTTCTGGCACGCAGTCACGGCCTCAGCAACACCCTCTCTGAGCGGGTCCTGGATACCAACAATGCCGTCGATGGTAAGCCCGTTGTCACCAGACAACGAGTCGAAGATCACATCGCCGTCCGCTTCCTTGTAGTTAGCAAAGGTCTTGTGGGCAAGACACACCGAGCGGAGCGCGTTCTTAGCGTAGTACTCGATCTTCAAGTCGACGGCCTGGCGCAACTCCTGAGTAAGCGGCACGTCCTCGCCACCGTTTCCGGTGAAAGCAGAAGACTTGCGTGCCACAATCTCGGCAGCTCCCTTGGCATACAAAGTAAACGACCCGTCTTTGTTCTCGACGACCACGCCAGACCATTTCCGGTAACTCTCGAAGGGGATCACCTGGACAACTCTCTTAACATCGAGCAACGAAACGTCGTTTCTAAGCTTGGCAAGGTCGCGGTCTCCGGACATGCCAAAGACGTTGGTGCAGAATATGAGGAGAGCCACCTCGGTCTTGGATCCCGTGAACGGTTCAGGGTCTCTCTTCAAAGGTGGAAGTTTCTTGCGTGACCACCAGTGCTTTTTGGTAACGGCTTCTGGTTCGAGCGGCGTCTCCTCCTCCTTGGTCTCAAACGCAGACGAATTCAACACAGAGTTCACAAGAATCTTGTTCGACAACTCTGGAGAAAGCTTGCTATCAGCAGCAGCAGAGGTCTCTTCCACAGTATCGTCTGCCTTCTCGCCATCGATGTTGTGGCTGAGCTTGGCGTCGTTGAACTCAAACGAAGGCCCGAAGTAGCCCCGCACCAACCGCATGCGATTCTCGGTGAGCGTTCCGGTCTTGTCGGAGCACACCGCAGTGGCTCCGCCCATGGTCTCACAACTCTTGAGCACGCGCACCAAGTTGTTGTCCTTGGCCATTCTCGTGGTGGCAAACGCAAGCGCAAGAGTGACGGCCAACGGCAAACCCTCGGGAACAGCCACGACCACAATGGTGATGGCAGTGATGAGAATGTTCAAGAAAGCCTCGCCCTTCTGGGCACCACTCTGGTAGTAGTATCTGTGTGGCTTTGGCAACTCGGCACAGAACCGGATGAACAACACTAAAAACAAGATCAACGCGGCAATGATACCGTACTTGGTGATACCGTTGGCAAGCCCGTCGAGACGAGCCTGCATCGGAGTCACCTCGGGCTCAACCTTAAGCGAAGCCATAGTACGTCCGTGGATCGAATTCTCTCCAATGGCAGTGATCAAGCAGTTTCCAAAACCCTTGAGCACCTTGGATCCCGAAATGATGAATGGGTCAAGCTTCTCAGCCTCAGCGGTATCGCCAACGTTCATGTACTCGTTGTATTTCTGGTAACAGTAGGAAAGCGGTTGCTTCTTCATGGTGTCGGTCTCACCAGTAAGCGCACTCTCGTCACACTCACAGTACCCGCTCACCATAAGACCGTCGCCGGGAAGAATGTCTCCGGTCTGCACCTGGAGAATGTCTCCCACAAGCAAGTCGTAGACCGAAAGAACAACCTCATTGCCGTCTCTGATCACAACGATCTTCTTGTCCTCCTTCTTGGCGTTCAACTTTGCGAAAGAACGCTCTTTCTGGTAATCATTGGCCGATCCAACCACCACAACAATCACAACGGCCACAATAATGGCCACGCCCTCCACCCACTGGAGTTTTGGCTTCTTCTTCCCCTCGGCGTCGTACTCGTCCTCCTGGCCAAACGTCTCGTAGAGACCCAAGGCCAACGAGACAACCGCTGCCACAGACAAAAGAATCAACACCTTGTCCTGCATCGCCTCAAGCACAAGCTTGAAGAACGACTTCGGCGGCGTCGTGGGGATCTCGTTCTTGCCGTACTGCGAGATTCTGTTGCGGTAGAGGTCCTTGTCGTTGACGTCCTCGGCAGTAAGCCCGAGCTTCGGGTCGGTCTTCAACGCCTGGTAAAACGCAACCACGTCCGGGTCCTCGGGGGTCTCTCCATTGCCGACCCGTTTGGTGGTGATGCTCGACCCGGACCCGGCCACAAGCTGCTTGAACGCAGCCATGGACTTCGGGTCGTGGAAGTTGAGCAGGTCCACGCCATACTTGAACCCCGTATTGAGCTTGCGGGTGCCCGTCAAGATGCTGGACAACCGAGTGCCGGCTCTTGTAGGCATCTTCGAGGGTATTGTTCAGCGAAGCAAGGTGTGCGACAGGTGTGCAACAAAAAAGTATGCTCTGCAAACAACCGTGCAAATATGAAACTGTGCAGGGTCTTGGGTTTTCTATCAGGTGCACCCAGCGGGCAGTGCTAAACAGTGTATATGACCGGCTGACGTGATGCTATACCGTGCCCACTACCAAGCCCAAGAATGTCCTGGAAAGCTATGCGAAAGGTTTTCCTGTGCTGCAGTGCCGCAGCAGATAAAAGTCCTTTTGAGGGTCCTACGCTCGTCCGCCGTGGCTAACGATCAACTGCTGTTTTGAGAGCCCGATCTAAGCTGTGGAAAACGAGGCTGAGTAGAAGTGTAAAGCCGACGCTGCATGAAGGGCCCGCCCAGCAGCGCGGGTGCATGCGCCTGCAGCGCCTCCGCCAAAGCGCCAAATCAAAGGGCCAAAGCTTGGAGGTGACCCAGGGCGGAGCAGGGGCAGGGCAGACGCTAGGAGAGGCCGGCACAGCCAGAAAGTGACGTCCTACCGAAAATCTTTGCCACCACCTTGGCCTAACTCTGTTGGCTGTGCCGCCCCAACCTAAAACCGTGGCATCGAGTTTCACTCCGTGCTGGTAACGAGATGCGCCAACGGGCCCGTTACCCGGCTATTCTACTGCATATTTGCACGTCCACTAGGGCAGCGCGCTGTCGTGGGGTCCTACGTTTGTTTACTTAAATCACTCAGCAAGGGCCACTTCCTTTTCACGTGTGTCTCCTCGGCTTATCCTGGCTAAATGCCTCACTCCTGTGAACTCTGGCTAGCAACTCTTGGCAGTGGCACAGCAGAAAAACTGCTACGGGGGGCTCAGTTTTGCCAAAAAGGTCACTCGGTGCTGCGCACTGCTCCCGCGCAACCTCAAGCCTTGCCACGGTCACGTGCAAGCAGCGCTCAACGTAAAACAAGGTTCTCTACCCGGAAACATTTCCTGCTTAGGTCCCGCTTATGTAACCAAGGCACATGTAGGCTTCTGTTATCTAGCTGAAACCTGCGCTCGTTGGTAACTCATACAGACCACAAGATGTGCATGAAATCGCCTTCACATCTCTACAACCCGCCATACCTTCTGGCCCAAAGAATGGAGAACACCCAGTCCACTGCTTCTCCGCCGCCGTATTCCGACGCCCCGAGCTACTCCGCGAGCCAATCGGAGCTCAGTGCGATGGAGGAGAAGGCGGCGCTCCAGCAGCGTGACAGCATCCCGTTGGCTGGCAGCAAGGAGTTGCCGCTTCCAGTGACCCACAGCAGCAGAAAGAAGACCTTGTCGCAGAGCAAGTTGTCGGCGGCTTTGTACGCGACGCTTGTGACCGCGGTGTTGGTGTTGGTTGCCCAGGCGTTCATGGGGTGTGGCTCGGAGATGCGCCACCCGCAGCATCTCGGCGAGCCCCTCGGGCGGCACAGCGCCGCCCACAAGCCGTGCCACATGATGCAGGAGCACCATGAGGCGCCAGTGGCGGTGGAGGCGGAAACCGCTGACTACGAGATCTTCTTTGTCTCGGGCGAGTCCGCGGACGAATCCACTGGCGAGCTCGAGCAGGAGAGCCAGGACTTGTTAGTGGCGTTGATCCAGCAGATTGAGCAGATGGAGGCCGCGGCCGAGGGCGAGCTCTTGGCGGTGATGGACACGATTGAGGAGCAGGTTGGGGGGCTCCAGGAGTAAGCAGTGCACTGGCGAAGCCAGTGTGCTGCGATAGCGTATGGCGTCTACCGAGAGGGGTCCGTTGTTTTCGAACATGGCGTCTATGGCGCCACTGAGAGGGGTCCGTTATTTCCGAACATGGCGTGCCTTTTGTGAACCACAGAGCTAACAAAACGTATGTGGTTTTTCACAAAATTTGCGAGCACTCGGTTCATCTGCCCATACCTTCACTATTTACCATTTGCTAACATGCCGGATGGAGGCATCATGCTAGAGTGGCCAAAAACAATACAATAATGACGTTTACAGTTGTAGAAGAGAGTTTTAGGATAATGATTCGAACCTCGTAGTATTTTCATTTCCCGTTCTTGCCTGCATCTCTGTTGTGTCAAAGTGTCAAACCCCGCCTAGAGACTCTGCATATCGATAAAGCGCGGCAGAGCATAAAAGCAGGGCACGTTTTTAGCAGTGTAAGTGTGGTACAAGCGAGTGGTTTTATTGAATCTCCTCAACTTTGAAATTGAAAAAAGGGTCTTCAAGGCTGCTCTTTTGACCCGCCCCCCGGTCCCGGTGTGCATGTCACGTGCCGCGCGGGCAGCTCCCAGCAACAATTGCAAAAGGAGCACCGTGTTAGAACATAAACGCCTACGCACCATGCACACGAACGACGTGCCCACAGCAGAGCAGCAGGTGTACGCAGACCTCCTCCGCATCCGCGCGGTGTTGCTGGAGATGAAGAACAACCGCAAGGAGTTCATGAAGTCCCAGGACGTCAAGAAGGTCTACGAAGAAGTGTTGGTCAAGTTCAAAGAGCTCAAGGAGATCCGCGACAAGACCAAGCCGCAGGGCCAGCGCCGGGCGCTGATAACTGCAATCACGAGCCCCAACAGCTCGGTGCACAACAAGGTCGACCTGATCTTGGACGAGAACTTCCAGTTGTTGTCGCTCAGCTTCATGACGGTGGGGCTCACCCAGACCGCGCCGGCGACCTACGCATCGCTCTCGACGGTGCAGCGGCTCCTCGAGCACTTGGTGGAGAGCAAGGTCTACACAAAGCACGATCTCTTGCCGATCAAGGAGCGCTTGGGCGAGATTTCCAAAATCATCCAGAACGACGACTACTACCAGCTAACCAACGTCGCGGTGCCGGCGGTCGAGCTCAAGGACGAGCAGGACTTGCTCAACCAGAAGCTCCAGTACTGCCTTGCCGAGTACCAGACGGTGGAGAAGAACGTCGACGAGATCTCGCCCGAGCTCTCGGGGTACCTCGAGGACCTCATCGGGTTGCGGCGGCTCCTCATGGGGCTCGTGACCCGGCGGGATCTGAGCGAGTCGGCGAGCTACACCGAGCAGTTGAAGCAGTACGAGGACGACCTCAAGCAGTTGGAGAAGCACCGCGACGAGAACGGGAACTTCTTGACAAAAAACGACAAGGAGGTCAAGGACAAGAAGGGCCAGGCGTCGTTGAACGGGTTGCTTGACGAGTGCCACGACATCATCAACGACCTCACGATCATCAAGAACGGCAACTCGATCGAGGTGTCGCTTGTGGACGACTCGTTGTTGCCGCTTTTCAAGCGGCTTGTGGCGATCAAGATCTCGTTGGAGAACTTGTTGGTGACCCGCCGCTGGACGTTGCGCGAGACCGACTTGTTCAACTACCAGCGCGAGTTGCAGAAGATCGACGACCTAAGGGTGAACGGGCAGTTCCGCGACCCCGACACCAAGGAGCCCTATGTCAAGGGCCGCACGATGTTGCTCTACTTGCTCCGCCGGTGCTACGCCATCGTGTACAAGTTGCTTGAGAGCTCGGAGCCCGTCTCGGAGGCGTTGCAGCCGATCCACAACCAGTTGCTGACGGTCAGACGCTGTCTTTTGGACCTCAAGCGCATGGGCGGCATCAACCTGACTCGCGAGTTGTACCCCTATCAGATGAAGCTTGCGTCGATCGACGACATGCGCGACGACGGCAAGTTCACTGTCGACGACCAAATCCCCGAGGGGCAGGGCACGCTCAACGCGTTATTGGCCGAGTGCTACGACATCTGCTACGAGTTGCGTGACGAAATGGTGGACCGCGAGGGGGATGAGGACGAAGAGGAGGAGGCCAACGAGGGCGAGGGAGATGATGCCGAGGACCGCCAGTACGACGCCTTGGAGGAGGAGGACTACAAGAACAACGGTAGCGACTATGATTACGACAGTTATTTGCCGAGCGAGAATGTGACAGATAACGAGGGGGGGCGGTAGGTCGACGATGTTTAAAAGGGTCTTTAGAAGCAGAGGCTACCCACAGTCTGCTTTCGAGGAAGGCGTGAGCGCTCTCGACGACCATGGCTCATGCGACCTGTGACTCGTTTTGCTTACGGAGTGGGTTCGTGTCGGTGTTTCACGATCTAGTTGTCGCCGTGCCTCACTTTGGCCCTCTCGCATCTTTTCCCCGCCACTGTGCATCTTGCTACTATTCTACTGTTATTGCTTGGGAGTCATTTGGCTAGAATATTTGTAGCTCACTAACGTCAAATGTTTGAATGATTATTTTTGACTGGTTGTAGCGTTTTGAAATTCCACTGGATTTCCTTTCAGTTGTACATCAAAAGCCACGTTCGTGATCGTTTGACGTTGGTCGTGTCAATGCACGATGCTGATCACGTGACATGGTTTTTTTTCTCTGGCTCATCTCTGCAAAGAAGAAGTCTTTTCGTTTCCAAAGAGCCTCCGCCTAAACCCTGTTTTTCACACGACATAAGAATGGGCGATAAAAAGAAGAAGAGCAAGCACGCTCCATCTGAGAGCTCGAGCAAAGAACCGGCTCCGAAGTACCGCCAGGTTGAGGGGTTGGACACCTCCAAGTACAAGACCTCAAAGTACGGAGATATACGGTACGACCCAACCTTCGGCAAGACTAACGAGGCCGAAGTGAGAAAAAACTACGGCTTCTTGGATGAATACAGACAAAAGGAAATTGCCCAGCTCGGCGGGATTTTGAAGGACCCTAAGTCGCTGAAGATCTTGTCTAACAGAGAAATGGAGGATCTTGCTTTGGAGCAGAAGTCTTTGAAATCGAAGATCGATTCGCTAAGGAACAAAGACTTCTCTTCGCAGGTGAGAAGAAATGTCAAGAACCAATATTGGCAGGACATCAAGGACGGCAAGAAGGGCCATTACATGAAGAGAAGCGACCAGAAGAAGTTGATCCAGGTGGAGAAATTCAAGAACATGAAAAAGTCGCAGGTGGACAAGGTGGTCGAGAGAAAGCGCAAGAAGAGATTGGCGAAGGAATACAAGAGTGTGGAGTTTTTGAAGAGGGATTAGTGTACTACCGGATGCAATGCCCCGGCGTCGCTCGTGCTACTGAACCCCAACGTTTGGCTCTGACAATCATACTCTGGCACTTGGTCAAATAGTTACGATATTTGGTTATACTATAACATGCATTATTCAATTGTAGAAGGGGGCCTCGAGGCCCCGAGTCTGGCTCTAAACTATGTTGGTTTAGCAGCTGCTACCCACGGTACTTTCGCGTGATGGAGCTTCTCACTCCGCAAGCTTATTTACACTTCAGCCTTCTTCGCCTTCTTATCCTTCTTCTCCTTCTTTTCCTTCTTCTCTTTCTTCTCTTTCTTCTCTTTCTTCTCTTTCTTCTCCTTTTTTTCTTTCTTCTCCTTCTTCTCCACCTTAGCCTTCTTCATTGGTGGCTCAACAGCATCCTCGAACTTTTCAGACCCCGCTTGTTGCTGCTCGGCACTTCTGCCGTCCAACAAGTCGTCGTAGTTTCTAGTCAACTCGCCCTCGAAATCGTTCTCATCGTATCCCGTAGCAAAGTGTCTCATGCGCAACCCGGGGATCTTCTCCACGTCTTGACGAACCTCAAGCACGTCCTCTTCGACAATAGCTGGTATTTCAACATTCTCGCTTATGGAATAGAATCTTTTCACTGGCACGCCAGCAATCTTCAAGGATCCAGACTCCTTGCTTGGCTCTAGCACTCTGTACTTGTTGGACTCTTCTTCCTTCTTGCTGGAACCTTCCGTCTCCTGGAGCAAATCCTCCTGCAATTTGTACAGCTTGTCATTATTTTCAAGCACCGAGAAAGAGCTCAAATCGCTATTTATTGGAATTTGCTTCAAGCTGCTGAACTTGAACCCCTTTGGGGCCTTGAAAATCCACACCTCTTTATTCTTCATGTTCTTCAACCCCTTCTTGTCGAAGCTCTTGACCTTTTCGTACCCCTTGGGTGGCACAAACTTGTAGTTTTCTGGCTCGTCATCCGACGAGTCAATATATTCGGTCGATTTGTAACTAGGTTTGCTCATTCTCAAAAACCTCCACTTCCAAACTAATCTATCTAGTACGATTTTTTCATGCAGAAAAAAAAATTGGCATCACCAAGGTTGTGTGCCCGGGATTTTGATTCTCCCTCTTAGCACCGCCAACTACAATTTAGAGAATTACACCGAAGTGATTGAAGAACAAAAGAACACTTATGATTTTATTCTTCTCTTACACCAAATAAATAATCGAAGATCGAAATAAGTATTTAATCTCTGGTGGTCACCCACCATCCACCACAACCGGGTAACAGGCAGTAGTATACTGCATCAACTTTTCGAACTGCAGCGCTGGAGCTGAGATGCAAACCAGATGACGATTGTGGTGCCTCCAGAAGACGTGAAGGAGACGATTGAGAAGACTGCTGGCTATATATCACGGAATGGTGCTCAGTTCGAGAAGCGGTTGTTGAACGATCCGAAATTTCCGTTTTTGCAACCTGAGAATGAGTTCTACAGTTACTACATCTCGTGCTTGGAATCAGCGAAGCAAAAGCAAGCCAGTTCTACTACTTCGTCTCTGGTAGGCGTGAATGCGGGTCAAGATGGTTCGCTAAAACAAGAGAAGGTTAAGCCAAAGCCAAAAGACCAGCACTTCATTATAGATTTGCCACAGATGAATCAATACGATTTAGAGGTGATGAAGTTAGCCGCAAGACATTATGCTGTGAACAACAACGAGCGGTATTTTAACAAGTTGAAGCATAGTTTTGAGCTTGACTTCTTAAATAGAAGTCACAGCTTGTACCCACTCTTCACACAGTTTGTGGATCAATACAAGAAGATAATATCTGCCAGCGAGGTTGTTACTGGCATCATCGAGGGTGAGGAGTTTGGGGATGTCAAGAAGGAAAATGCCGACAACGGCGAGCTACACACATTTACTGCTGACTTCAGAGTTACGAGGAATCTTTTGGAAAGCGCTTATTTGCGAGCCGAATTTAGTACGAAAGAGAAAGATGACAAGAAAAGAGAGGCGGAGCGCAAGGAGAAGGAAGCAATTGAGTATGCGTCTATCAATTGGGACGAATTCAAAATTGTTGCCACCATCGAGTTTACGGATATTGATAAGTACAGCGAGTTGCCGTTGCCTTTGAATAAAAACGATTTGGTGTACAGATCTTTGCAGCAAAAGAAGGCCAGCTCTTTGATTGAGGAGGCGCCGCCAGATTATGATGGAGGAAATCTGAGAAGAGCAAAGCATCGTGAAGCGCATCCGGTGGCTCAGCACAACCGAAACGGCGGGAGAGTGGAAAATCGTGCTGCGCCAAAGCGCGGAATGAAAATTCGCTCTGCCGGAGAAACGAGATTGAAACGCGGTGAGAGCCGCAGCGAGCCGGCTACAGTGATGAAGGACGGAAAACGGCATGTGAAGAGCCCTATCACGGGTGAGTTGATTCCAGAGGACAAGTTCGATTTACACATGAAAATTGCGGTGAGAGATAAGGGGTACGAGCAAGAGAAACAGAACTATTTGCTGAAGGTGTCCCTGTCCAACATTACTGATAGAGAAGTGTTTGAGAATATGAAGCGCATGAGAGGTGATGAAACTGTTTTGAACGAGTCTAAAAGAGCAAAAGTACAGTGGGATGGGTACCTGCTGTCCGCAAAGGCAGCGCAAGAATTGGCAGACAAACAAGTCAACAAGGAAGAGGTTGAAAAAGCGAAAAAGGAGAGACATGCGCAAGAAAACAAGATTGGGCCAGGCTTCAACAGGTGATATGTTACATATATCTCCATTAAAAACGGTTGTTTTGGACGCTGGAATGTTGTACCATCCAAGTGTTGAGTCTCTTTGATCCTCTAGCAATTTTGAAAAGTTGTGTCTGGTCTTGTACTATTATTTGGACAACGTTATTTCACAGATGAGTTGTATTAATGTAGCAATTAAGAATAAAAAGTGTTCATTCCAAAACGTTTTTAATTATAATGCTTCTGCTGTCAAGTAGAATCATTAGCTGTTCGACATGGCTGCTGGTTGCTGCTGAGTAAGAATGCCCACAGGGTCTGGGGAAATCCCTCTAAGAGTTACACGATTTTCGCTCTCCGTTATTTTCAGCTCTCGTTAGAAGACTTGCGTTCCCACTTATTGTGCGAAACTTGTAACAATGGAATTTTGAAGGCGTTGGAGAGATGATACGTTCCAGCATCTGCAACATCGTGCATGCACTGTCGGAAAATCTTACAACGGGATAACTCACCTGCCGAGAGCACCGAAGTTTCAGATTTAAAAGTCCTTACTGCAATCAAAGGATTTTTTTAAATAAAATTAATTCGTTGTTTCCTTGACAAAGTAAATTATTTTTGGAATTTGATTATTTGCGTTTTATATTAACGGGTGCTATCATTGATAATTTGGTACTTATTTTTCCGATGCTGAGCATTACAGCGAAGATGGAATTTTTTTAAATTATTAATTGAATAACTGATGAGAAATTAATAATACTATTTTTTTTTTTCATATTTGACTATTGCTTTGACTCTCTAGGTTGCACAAGGCTCGACTGGACAACTGCAACTGTGTACAGGATCCTTGGATATTTTGAACCTCTCAAAATAAGGTTTGACTGAGATGCAGAGTACTTGCCGGCAACCACATCATCTCACAGTACTTCCTTTATGGTTAAGCTTTCGAATATTGTATTGTGATTTAATGCAGTGAATTTTAGGGTAAAGCCAAAAGAACAGAGAAAGTGTCGATATAGGTTTAAGGGTCATGAAATGGATGCAAGAGATGTCGATAGATAGAGTACAACGGAAAGCACGGCAATGTACAGTGGACCACCTATCCCTCTGGGAGTAGCTTCATACCAATCAACCCCAAATTGTTTCATGGTGCTGTCATACTCATATACAATAAATTGTTACCTCTTGTGGGTAATTTGTAGCACCTTTCTATGCAATCATAAGCGGGCGGAACGTTTTTATAAGGTGATTTTGGGAAGGTTGTGATCGTGGCGACAAGTACTTGCTGAAGCTCGAAAATAGTTCATCCCAGGGATTTTGCTTGAAAGAGCTGTCCGTTCGTATCATTTTTTCCGAGGACACCTCCTTGTGGCTCTGTATTGATGCTAAAGGGATATTTTGGGCAACTGATCGGGTTAGTGGGCAAGCCACCTGGAGAGTCTACCCCGATGACGGATATCTGTGAGAGGAGGCTGGCAAGCCAATTTGGGACAAATAGCCTACAGTATCTCGGACACTATCAGAGCTCGTTGTCCAGCTCTCAAGTCGTATTGAGCAAAAAGCACGGGTAGCAAGGGTGTTTTCGGTGCTGGTTTGACCCGATCTAGTTTATTGTTATATCTGCCTCGGTTGCGTCCTTGGCGGGTTTGCTGCCGCGTCGTCTATGGCCCCGGCAAGCTCCCAGTAGGCTAGTTTACTGGATCTGCTGGTATCACCCTGGTCGCCGGCGGTGACAGGAGTGCTGAATTTTCTGAAGTCGGAAGTTAAAGTGTCGCTAACAGTGCCAATGATCGTGCGGCTGCCGGCGGTTCTTGGGCATCTACCGGAGCGGCTGCTACCTCTGCATCTGAATTGAGCCAGACTGCCAATATGATCAAATCCTGTGGTTCTTCTGACGCTGGTAGTTCCATGGAAGCCGTCCGTTCATCGGTTTGGAGTTTTGTGCTAGATGGTTCTCTGAGGCTGGCAGCTCTACTTACAGCAGCAGCTCTGCAGCTAACGCTGCCGCATCGGTGTAGGCTGGCTTGAGCGCCGGTGTTGAGGCACTTGCATGGTCTCTTTCAGATCAAACTCCCATTATGAATAGGCTACTAGAATAATGCTTGTTTAAAACTATGTTTGTTTTAGTTTGTGTATTTTTGTAAAGCAGATGGCTGGTTTGAGTGAGTACACTGTAAAGAAGCTGTATACAAATCCCTTAAGATGACCCCTGACGTCAGCGGTGACCAATCAGGGGCGTAAACTTGGCGTGGGGCAACAGTTACAAAAAATGGAAGAATTTCCAGGCAAACTTTGCTTACAAGTCGAGCTCAAACATTTCTGAAGAGCTCTTGTTCTGTGTGAGTATAGACAGTCGTCTTGCGCTCTGTAATTTGGGCTGCAGAACGTAAACCTAAGTTGGAGACAGGGTGTAGATGCTAAACGCATCTCATGGAATGACCATCGCCAACGCGCATGCTGGCTCAAGCCATTCGTCTGTTTTTGGGGCAACATGTCCCCACGTTTCCAAACGACTTAATTGGGCAGGGTGTGTTGTCATTCTATATACAGCTGGTGAAGCTGGCTTGTTATATTGATATATAAAGACGGGACACTTCCAAATATACTGAAGTTCATCACAATATCTTTTCACAATGCTCTTCCAATCACTTGTTGCTTTAACTTCTGCTACCGCGGCTCTTGCTGACTTTGACTATACTCTCAAAGATGCGGAGGGAAATGTTGTCGTCGTTGGCGACGATAATCTCTTAAAGCTTTCTTCTGGTGGTGCCGCCGCCTTCCATTTGAGTGAGCCTTCTGGTCTTTCTTATTTGACCAGCGACCCTTCGGAGTTTTTGGCACTTTCCGAGGATGGGTTGGGACTCACTGCTGACACCGGAAAGGCCTCTCACAACTGGGGCATTTACACTGACGGACAGTTGAGACTGGGAGTCAATACTCCAGAATGGCACGACTGTGGTGACTACATCACCTTTTACGCGAAAAGTGGATGCACCGCGATAAAATTATTTGTGGAGCAAGGTGACAGTACTAGCACGTCTACCACTGAGTCTTCGACCACCACTGACCCGTCGACAACTACCGAGGCTTCGACCACCACCGAAGCTTCGACCACCACCGAAGCTTCGACCACCACTGAGGAGTCCAGCACTACCGAAGAGTCCAGCTCGGCCGAGCCCGCATCTACTACTGACGTGCCTAGCACCTCTGAGACCTCCACCACTGTCCCAGACTTTTCTACGCAGACAGACAACGGTGTTGGCCGTCTCGCCTCTGGGTTGAGTGTTGGATGGTTGGCTCTTGCTTGGTCGCTTGTGGCTTGAAGTTTTATAATTATATGGACGCAATATTGAATTTTTTCGAAACCGTGTCTATGTAGTGGCACCCCATGAAAAGCATTTGAGGTATTTCAGTAGAATTTCACCGTGGAGTTCAGTGCGGCTTCGGAGATCGGAGAAGGGGCTAGGTGAAATTCTTCTGTGCAGAGTTGCACATTGGGCCCTTCAAATAGCCGAATGAATTTCAGCTATGTACGCACGAACGATGCGTCATGGTGCCGAACTTTAGCTGTATTAAACTTAAGTTTAAGTCAATAATTATGCAGTTTCAACTTTATCAGCGCATTCCATAATAAAGGGTCTTTGAAATTACGTATCTCCATACATTTGTCTCCACAGTTTCTCCGCCGCTGCCAAAATTTCAGATCTCCGCACCTAAAGATCGCAAAACGCAACGTCAAAATATTCTATCACCAAAGGAGGCGTGATTGGCCGCAAAGAAGTTTTAATTTTTCTTTCCAAGCTGGCCATTTTTCTGCCAAAAAATTCAATTTCAGAGGTACAAGATGAATCGCGGATTTTAGCTCATGCATGGAAACTCCATCGCTAACGGCAAGCGGGATTCGGAATGCGAACACTGAGCCGCGGACAGCTTTGCGAGCAAGTGTGCTTGCAACGCAAGGGGGCTTCCAGTTCGCTAGATTATATGTTCTATGTGGTAATGAGGCAACACAAAACTGCACTGTGGTTACATACATCGAGAAACAGAATTCTTTCTCGAAGAAACTGCGGTGTCGTGAATTGTCTAAGTGGTAGCTTGTAAAGTTCGAAACTGCAGGCAACGGTCGTGTCAGCGGCCCCGTCAATCTGACCAAATCTCTATATGCTATCCAAGTCAGTTTCACGGCGCATTGCACATATACTGTAAATCGAAACACATCCATGAAAGTTGTGAGCGGTAGTCAGACACGGAAGGCAGTGCTCGCAGTGTGGAATGTGCAGGGCGAAGCATGCTTTACACGTCAATAGTGCCGCCTTTTTTCGCGTCGGAGTTGGGAATGCAGATTCCCGTCGCCCAATGCGGATATGAATGACTGTTCAAAAAATTGCCTCGCTGGCTTCATTTGAGACCTGCGGGCTCAAAAGACCCACAGAGCCGCGATTGAAGCCAAGAACCAAAAGGAGGCACTATTAGCGCTCAAAGTACTGTATTTGGCAGCAGCGAAATGACATTCCAAGTGCTGCCTAGCTAGTGACACACGCCAAGCCGCGTCATACCGGGTAACTAATGCATAGGAAGAACTGATCCGAGCCGGCGGCGCGTGGCGATTTGCTTGAAACCTGCATTCGGCGGTTAGCCTAACGGAACAGCCTGTACAGCAGCCTCAACTCCAGTGAACCCGCAAAAAAAATTTGAGGCGGTAGCTGTGGCTGTCTGGTCTCAGTTTGAGGACAAGGCTTAGTCAAGCAGTCGCACCGGGAGTGTTTGAAACTACAATGTTCAGCGCGTCGCGCAATCGGTAGTCAGCAACCTCTGGAAGCCTAAGAGTGGTGATCTAAGAGGCTAAGCGCCTACTCAGGGTCTTGCAAAAGGATCCCCGCCCCGAAGCCCGCTGCCCCACTTTGTCAAAGTATAATTGCTCTTGAGCCTTAGAACCATATTTGACAAACAAAGGAATGACAACACAGCGACCTGAAACATGAAAATACCTATTAATGCCTAATCGGGTGCAAGAAAGCATTCAGAATTCCAAGACAGGCAACAGGAAAGGTTAACCGCAAATCAATCTACAACCAAATAGGGAATTATTGGAAAATTAAGCTCACAGTGGTACAATGCGTAATGTGCCTGCTGCTTGCATGTCTCAGCGGAACTCAAAGTTTAAGTTGAGGCTAAATTCTAACACCCGAAGAACAACAGGTGTTCTACTATTCGAGAATTCCATTTTAAGCCAGCGTGCATAAGCGAACACGTTTGGTGGTCCCGCAAAATTAGTTTCCGGAATTGGGGTCACCTTGGTACTGATTTTTGCATTTGAAGTTTAAAAAACTTTTGAAAGCAAAGATTTGAATCTTTGTGACTTATCGTTTTTTTTATGGATTGGAACGATAGTACATAGTTGGCTCGTTGTTAAGCGTGAAAGCATTTTAGTCTTTCAGCGCTTCCGAAAAGGGAAAGCCCATCCCCACTAGGGGTTCTTTGTGCTGAGGTAGCTGCTTTTTTCCTGCATGCAGGTCGCAGGCAGCGGATACTCTAATTTTTAGCTTTTCTATGCACTATGCTGCTAACCTGCAATGCACACGCTGACAAGGTAAGACAGCATGCCAGGGCAAAACTCAGCAAAACTAGTATCGAGTGAGGTGCGGATAGCAATAGCGCGTTCGAATCACCAACATGTGAAGCCTTCACCACGCAGCAGACAGAACACTGAGTGCTTTCTGGAATGCTGACCAGCATTTCGAGACTTTGGGGCGACACTTTGCAACGTCGTTGTGAAAGTGGCGACAATATTTAAAGACCCGTAGATGTTCGACTGTAATAATTTCTCAACACTACAATCATCTCTAAATTATAGCTACGGTTATAGTTTTGAAATATGTTGTTCAACTCGTTCATGACAGCCGCGGCTCTTGCCGGGTTGGTTCGTGCAGCGACACGCACGGTTGATGTAACTGTTTTCACTACAACAACCTACTGTCCGTTGACGACCACCACCGCTTCTTATGACACCTCCGACGTTTATGTTACTGACTATGTCACCGACACAATCAGTGTCGAAAACTGCGGAGGTAAGGACTGCCACAAGACCAAGACTCACAAGACCGTGACCAAGTCTCACAAGACCAAAACCCACTGGAAGCCACACACTTACACTACGGCTAGTGAGAAGACGGTTACAAAGGTTTGGTGTTACCGCGAGGGTTGCTGGAAGCACCACTACGAGTGCCCAGACAACACTCCAACGTCTACTGCTAAGCCTAGCAAGACTAAGACTACCAAGACGAAGACTACCAAGACCAAGACTACTAAGACCAAAACTACCAAGACCAAGACTACCAAGACCAAGACCACCAAGACTAAGACTAGCAAGACCGGATGTGTTACCAGCGCTACTACTACCAAGTCTACAGCCAGTACCACTACCCCAGGATCTTCTTCGGCACCTACTAGTTCTATTATCCCAACCAGTACCACTGTTACCACTACTGGTACTGATGTTACCACTGGTACTGACTCTACTACTACCCCAACTGGCACTGATGACGTGACTACTGGCACTGGTTCGACCACTGCTCCAACTGGCACCGATGACGTGACTACTGGCACTGGCTCCACTACCTCGCCAACTGGTAC